>SDVV010008143.1:0-17358 GCA_016164225.1 Gammarus roeselii | reverse complement strand
GTGATGAAGATCGGGGGGTAATAATAATAATGAAGATGAGTTGGAATTTCTTATCCATGACGCGTTTCGCTGTCGTGAGCTCTTCAGATGGACGTCTTAAAAGTACAAACAAATTTCAATAATAGATTGAGGAAAACAAGATCTTAAGGATGTTTCTGAAGTATCTTATCTACGAAAGAGACAGGGCTAAAACTAAATTTTCAAAAAATATAAACGTTCGAACGAACAGTATCGAATGTTCCTAAGAGTTGAGCAGGAAAATCACAGTAATCAGACTGTCAAAACTTTGTACCGAATAAATTAAGCACACATCGGAGATGGGAAGGGAACAGTACATCGTTCCACGAGGTATTAAGCTACCCAGCGTGTACATAGGCTGAACTAATTATTACGCAGTAACAACAGTAAGAAAAACTAATATCAATCCCTTACAACTCTAAACAAGTGGTAAAAAGGGTCACGTTTTTGTGAAGGATGATCAGACGACAAAGTTCGAACGTTGAGACGAATGAAGAGAACGTACACTGGAGAGAGGAGGGAAACAGTACATCGTTCCACCGGGGCAATAAAAGTTCCAGGCACGAAAAACCTCAAACAAATTAACACTAACGTAGAACAGAATCATAAGATCAAGGATCACTTCGACGGTTCCAGAGAAGTAGATGTTGCCTTCTGACTTGAGTAGGATGATCTGATGCAGAAACTCTTCGCGAGGTCCAGCTGTGTCGACTCCAACGCTGAAACCAACTGTTCGCGAAGGGTAGTAGGCGAACGTAATGTAGAATCACGCCAGATGCAGCCACTTGGTAGGCATCACAATGAGCAGCTTCACCAGATCGACAGCTTTCAGATGTTAACATGAGCATTCTTTCCTCCAGCAGAGCTGCCTTTTCTTCTAGATCATATGATTACGTAGGCATATATATACTAATTATCGTGATGAAGATCGGGGGGTAATATTAATCATAAGATGCTTTGTTCAACAAATGTTCAATCATTTAAAATATATGTACTGGTGATGAACGATAGTCATTCGAAACGTCGACTAAAATGTATCCAAAATGTCGAAAGCCACCTTTCCTAAACTCCTACCAACAAATAAATAACTCAAAACCCGCCCATTCTCCCAATCAAACCTTTATACAAAATTATCAATGTCATATCCTGGTACTGGGAATTAGTTTTGTCGTCCACTTATTTTTATCCACAGATTGAAATGCGGTGGAAAGATACAGCGTTAACTGACCACTGTCACGAGGTAAATCCATAACAGGGTTAAGGTGTGAATGTCATACTGTTTCATGAGGTGTGTAACACAACATCCAATGCCGGACCAGCAGCTCTTTGTCAGGTCATCGGAATGATATCGTTTATAGATGATTGTACCCGACCTAGCACCCCCACGCTGTTCTCCGATATTAACTGTGCAATATTTATGCCGACCATTGAGCGGCTGGCCTTTGTTAGTCGGCATCAGCACATACAAAAAAACTACTATTGCACCAGCTATCTATTTTGTGTGCTGAGTTTTGATATGCCTACAGACGCAAGCGATGAAAACCACTCGGTATATATCATTGTTCGCTGTTTGGAAAGCACAGTTGTTCGTGTAGCTGTCGACGTAACCGCTACTGTTGAATCAGCTAATTTCTGAGACGCTAAATGTCCCTACTTGCAAAAGATCCCTACTGGCCCTGACATTGCCGCTACATTGGTCCTCGTAAAGATCACATCGACGGGCGTATAGGGAGAATTCCCTAGTAAAATTACCGTGTCCAAATTTGGACGCATTGTATGTACTTAACATTTAACCAGTCCAGGCCAACCATTACCTAAGGTAACATCAGATAGGGTAATTGAGCATCGCGAAACGCATCTTGACTGAGCCTGACGTGGAAAACAGACTCACAATATGTTAGATCGCGCCTGTAGTGAAGTGGGCGTCAAGCTAAAGAGGCTCACAACAAATGGAGCGCAAGTCAGAGAGTGATGGCAAAAAAAGGAGCTCGTCAGGTATTGAACTTTTAATCAGTTGTGCGTAATGACGTAGCTTTTAATGGTGGTGGGCAGTTAAATAAATAACGCTTACATGTGCGACCATTATCGAAGTTATCATCTACAGACCGTGATGGCTATAAAAATATACACTATCCAATTAGTCTCTACGAATGGTCGCTGAAGTATTTTTTGCTGTATTGGAGCCTCCCAACATTCCCTGGTCTAGAATGGCTCTGCAGAAATACAGAGTCGGTAGGTCATGCAGAACCATAGCGAGTTCTGGTAATGGAGGTCATTTATGCTAGGATGGATGAGTGCAAGAGCCAAGCTGCTGGCATGTAATACTCTTGATGTTCCCTTTGGGACGACTCCACATTGCCGCTCACCTCCCCTGATGTTTCCTCTGGACATGACTCTACATCACCACCCGCCACACCTGATGTTCCTTCTGGGTATGACTCCGTATCACCACTTCTTTTCCTGACAGCCTCAAGAGTATGCAGGTATTGGTCTTTTTCTGCCAAGTAATTTCCGAGGTCGTTTGCTCCACACCGTCTGTTTCTTACCCTGCTCCTTAACTACTCAGTGCCAGCGGGAGGACATTACTTCTCTGGCCGTCATCGGGATCCATGTACTACCGGCGTTGGTGGGGAAGAGCAGCAGGTGATTATAGTGGACGAATTACAAAGCTTCGAGTTATAAATAATATGTAATATATTTGAGCGTTCGATGTGTTTATCAGTACGCTAGTAATAACGCACGAATTCATCGCTGATAAGTTCAATTATTTCTGTCAATCTACATTATTATCAGCTCAGTGACAGAGGGGGTGACCGAGGGAGGTAGGTGTCGGCATCTTTCATGAACAACTTGCTATGGAAGCAGAAAGCGTTCCGTTCGAGTCTACTCGTCCCCGATTGTGTCGTTGGTCTAAGTTCAGCCTAGGAAAGGCGTGGGCAGTTGAGGGGCTACTGGCGCAAACTGGGGTTTATTAGCTATATGTTACGAGAATAGGTGAAGTGATCAGTTAGGCGGTCCGATTAGTAAACAAGAGGTGTTTACAAATCTCATTTTGTGACTGATAAAATATGTACTGAACCCCTGATTTAATTTCTAGCATAAACAATTAATATGTTACGAGAATAGGTGAAGTGATCAGTTAGGCTGTCCGATTAGTAAACAAGAGGTGTTTACCAATCTCATTTTGTGACTGATAAAATATGTACGCGAACTCCTGATTTAATTTCTAGCATAAACAATTAATAAAACACGAAACTCAAATCCGGCCAATCTAGCACAATATGTTGTTTTCGTATCCATTCCTCTATGTATCGTTCAATCGCCCTTCACCCGTACGATAACAAGGTTTAGCGGCGAGCTGAGCCTCATTCAATATATTTTGAATACATTGATTCTTTGCAGATTTTTTTTTCAGTTGCTTTCATAAGTATCAGGATAAATCTATTTCTATTTGTTTCCCGATTATTACATCGAATTTGTATTTGTTTCCAGTTTACTCCATCTAACGCTGATTTTATTTGCCAGACACAGCAGGAGGATCAGTTTGAATGGATGAGGTCTGCAAATGCGACGGGGATTAACTGGCAACATAAATGCTTCTTTTTTCACTTCACTTTACTGTTTTATCAGCCATGAACACTAGATATGTGTTATGCATGTTCGAACAACTATAATATTTGATTGAACTAATTTGTGAATACATGTACAGATTAGTCTGTGTCGTGGCACACCCATGGTTTCAGAGTTATGAAAATCATATTCATCCTGAGGTACTGTTTATCTAGATAGGCAGAGTGTATTTATTTTATTTGCCCAATAGTGCTGATTAGGTTGGTAGGTTGATCCTGCATGTACGGTTCTATTATTTTAATCCGAACGGTTGTGCTCATCGCCATTTGAAGTGGAGCCTCAAATGACTATACAGGTGTTCTAGTCCTGTTAGTTCATAAATGTAGATGATACATGTTTTAAATAAAATGAGTTTTTATATACAGTAGCGAATGAAAATTCGTTTATGGTTACTCTACAACCAAAAAAACTAACTTGACATTCCCTGCGGGAAATTTAACTTCATACGAAAATTTCTTACCGTATTATATCTGGACAACCCATCTTTATGAATAATATCAAATAAACTTGCAAGGAGTTCAAATGTTGCGCGTAAAATGATCATTGAAGATTTGTCTTAATCTTTAATCATAAACGAATTTTCTTTCGCTGATGTACCTGCACTCGAGTAATCATCTAGATTTCAGTGTTTCTTTGCAAATGGAGATGTTTTATCCTCCGTAGCTTGGCTCATAATTATAAATGGGTAACCTAGACTGTATTCGTTAGTCTTGGGACGCCAATGTCAGACTTGAATACATGAATGCAGTTAGAAGAGGGGGTGGGCGATGGTGCGGCACCTCCCGCCCTCTTCCCCATGATTCACATGAATCGGAAGAAGTGTATTGGGGTAGTCTCATGAGTCCGATTTTGTAACAGCTAATCCAGCATATAATAAAGAATAACCACTTCCTACTCTTGAGGAAATGGTGACTGCGTGTTTGTTTGCCAATTTCCATCTACTGTATATCTGGAATGGAGTACTGGCACGTGTTTGCACAATATTCATTTTCCAACGAATATACTTACACCTCTTACGACTCGAGTCGGGTTATGCCGAGAATAGTGAAGGGCTCTATGGAGTCCTTAATTGCAATCTCTTAGCGACACCGGAGAAAAAATCACTTGCTAGATGAAGATGTATACCATAAATTCTAATTAGTTTTGGTAATTATGAAATCTTTGTCAGTGTCCGGTGAAGCAACCATTACATTTGCTCTCAGCCCACATCGTCGAAGTTACCCAATGCGTCGAAGCTGGTCGGTCCCCGATGTTTATCAGCGTTCAGCTTAACAATCGGTAATTGCAATGTTGACTCTGCCCCTGAGATCAGTGAGGGCATCAAAGCATAATTTCAATAAATGTTTTAGCTTGTGTGACGTAATGAGCGCAAAAGGAATCATTTATATGTTTATTTCACGATGAGTTTCAGGCATTCAAATCGTCTTGGAAATCTAATTGTAAGACTACGCTTGATATCTTCTTCGATTTCCAGGAAAACATTTCTCGGTATCTGGGACCAAAGGAATTTTTTTACGGTATCTGGTACCAAAGGAAACATTTCTCGGTATCTGGTACCAAAGGAAACATTTCTCGGTATCTGGTACCAAGGAAACATTTCTCGGTATCTGGTACCAAGGAAACATTTTTCGGTATCTGGTACCAAGGAAACATTTTCGGTATCTGGTACCATAGGAAACATTTCTCGGTATCTGGGACCAAAGGAAAATTTTCTCGGTATCTGGTGCCAAAGGTTGCGCTGAGCATTGAAAACGAAAGCTGTGAACTCGGCGAGTCATTTGGAAGTCAAATCAGACTGTTGCGTTTGGTCTCAGACTCACTCATAACTCAGACTCACTCATAACTCAGACTCACTCATAACTCAGACTCACTCATAACTCAGACTCACTCATAACTCAGACTCACTCATAACTCAGACTCACTCATAACTCAGACTCACTCATAAACGGAGAAAACGAGAGCTGGGTAGACTCGCATGACCGAAGTTTCCGCTCGATTGGAGAGGCGGTTACGCCTGTAAAATGTTTAGTGTGTTGAAACGACGCATTCTCTACCAAACTTTGCAATCTCACCCTTACATATTTGATCAGGGATATAAAGTGTATGATCTCTACTATACGGGAGCTCTCAAAATGGTTTGAGAACAAGCAATGGAAATGGCCCTGAATGGGACCATGGGCGTTTATGATGCTATATGACTTGAGAATATATAATAAACTATTATGAATAAACCCGAATAAATAATCATAAACTGACAGCAGTAAAGCTAAATGACCACGAATATCCCTTTATAACTATCGTGATGTTAGGGACGTAGATATATAAAATCTATTACCCTAAAGAAAACGGAATGTGGGAGAGAACGAAAGAAATGTTCCATTAACGATGAGGATTTTCTTTTAGGTGGACACACCTCTCGATGCAGCTAAATTTATTGACACTACATCCTCTCGATGCAGCTAAATCTAGTGACACTACATCCTCTCGATGCAGCTAAATCTAGTGACACTACATCCTCTCGATGCAGCTAAATCTAGTGACACTACATAACCGAAAGAAGAAAACATTACCTGAGTGCCATTAAAGGTGTCAATCAAGTCATGGGTGGAACTCAATAAATAAATCATGCACGTATAGAAAATCGTAATAGTTCCTATGAAGACGTGGAACGAATGGGAAGAAAATCGATGGTCGCCTTTTCAGGCAATTATGGAGTGACAATTTTAATTCTAAACTGGCCAAACTGGATATTTCCACCGGCCCGGGTAAAAAAGAATTGACAATACACAGACTCCACACGCTTTTCATTAGATTTAAATCGAACCGAATAAGTGAATGCAGAATATTTTCGCAGGGTTTGCCCACCATCTTCACTTATTTTTAACTAAAGAAAGATGAAGGGAGAAATTGAAATTAGGCTGTCCAATACCGTAGACTATTTGCCGTACTAGTCGTGACAAACTGTTGAGCTATCATGAACGTCTCTGAAGAAGATAATAATGATACGAACTCTGTCATGACAAAACAAATCAGTGGAGGCCTAACTAATCAGCGACCGACTTTTTATTTAAAAACTTGTTTCGAAAGAACAATTGTAAGGATTTATCATTTTACTCGTCACAAACAACAAAGTAAATGTTGAGGTCATATGCATAAGAGGAGTGAAATAAATTCCATGAACATACTGTAATGACTTCTTAGCAGCTAAATAATATCCTGATCACAGTTTAACTAGCTCCTAATAGAAACAAATATCAACCTACTCGAACATCATGAGCACCGGTGTACGAGTAGTGCTGATCAATTACCTGGCAGTAAAGCTGAGTAAGCAATCACAAGGGATTTCCGAGTCGTCGGCTCGATAGGAATGTCTCAACCAGTCGAAGATTTCATTCATAACTTTTAATATTTTTCAAGCCCTTCAAAATGATGCACCGACACGAAATAGTATCAATGTAAAAATTTTTCACCACAGTTTAATTGTATATGTTTTTCAACACACGATTTAATTTTATCCCTTCAACGTCTTTGACCTTAGTCATCACGTTGACGACACCCTCCAAAGGAACCTTTAGAAGAGATGACCTTTACTCAGAGTCCTCTAAAAGTAAGGTCACGAGGGTCTTCGTTGGGAGCGGTAAAGTGGTCGCTCGTAGGCACGAGGAGAGCAATACACCGCTGCACCTTTCCTCACCAGCTCTGAAGCAGCACTACTAAGCTGCCGTCTGTCTAGCACCTACACACGCCGCCATGGTTCATAATCGATCCGCAGTCGCCAGGATCGTGGCTCACACAACTGCCTCCATATTCCTTTTATGATACTGAATTCCGCGGGAGCTTCCTTTATGAGGCGTCGTTTAACCCTTTCACTTTCACACCTGAGAAAACTTCCTATAGAAGACCTTTCAGAATGTTGGGTGTCTCGTCCGCTGTGTTTATGAACTGAAACATACGAGATATTATCAACAAATGTTCAATGAAACTGGTAGCCGACTATGAAATTACAAATGGAAAGATATATTTTGTCGATTGATAAGATATTCGTTAGAACTCTATGATTTATTGTGTACGCTTAGTTATATTCTTTCCAACAACTGTGAAGAAAATCAATTTCAAGGAACTGCTCGTAATATCTAAGCACAATCCTAAATCCACATTCTTACCTGTACCCACTAATCGTTTCCCACACAAATATATTTTAATCGGACCTACGAACACAATCGTACCAATCATTATAAAATAAACACGGAATGAAATTCCTATTAGCTTATAATACTATTTAGGCGGAATTCGTCAATTTCGAGCACCAAATATCAGAATGAAGTACAAAAGAATATTTTATGCAAGTATGTACATTATTCACTTAGAATGTTTTCCAGCAGCTCATGGTGTGTGGGTCGGCCATGACAGACTCATGACGAACAGATACAATTGGGTAGTCACGCATGCATGTTGCGCAATGTTTAGCCTCGACGACCAAATAGGCATTAAACTATAAAAGAAACCCTGACCCATTTTACTGAATGAGGCTTCAGTTCTTATGCATTGAAGTAGATTTTTATTACCATCAATTCGATAGAGGGAGTGTTTCGACGAAATGAACTCGAGCGTTTCGACACGGTCTTCAGAACCAGCGTTTATGCGTTAAGGACCATAGATGAATAGCCACTAAATTACCATTGATGAATTACCGCTGAATTAACATTGTTGAATTACCGCTGAATTACTATTGATAAATTGCCCCTGAATTACTATTGATGAATTGCCCCTGAATTACTATTGATGAATTGCCACTGAATTACCATTGATGAATTGCCACTGAAATAATTGATCATTTTATGCACTAGAAAATAATACAGAATAATTAGTTATTAGGTACGAAAAGCGGAGCTCATAACTGAAGACATGCAATACATATCTTCATTGAAATAAATAAATATTTTAATGGTGATCTCTTTGGCATATTTTTATATCGGAGTACGGATATTATATTACTCAGTTATATAACAGAGATGTTCATCATGACCCTTCTGAAGAGGCAGTTAACCTTTCATGAACTAAGCGTGCCAGAACGAGTATGAGTAAATTATACATGAATTGTTATAAATGAAATTGAGCTTTTCCTAGAATTCCATATTATTTTCCTGATACTTTATCAGAATCAGAGCACTCACGAGTCCCTAGAATAGTCTGGCAAACAGTTAAGGAGTGAGTTACGATGTCATTGAGCGTCAAAGTCATAGTACCACCATCGCATCGATCATGCTGGGAAAGCGATTGTGCCCATCTAATCGGGGCAAACTAGATCTAGCCACTCATGAATCGTCAACGAGATCTGAGAATTTGCTAACTAATTGAGGGAAGTCACAAACTAACGTGGTCACTGGTCCCCATGATTGTAAGAAAACTCTTCGGTGTTCGAGTTCAATGCTTATAACGGATCTGCTTTAATATCAAGGAATTATTGCCATTTACGCTGACTATCATGGACCTTCTCGTGACTAGTGCCTCGTGACTAATTTAAGAGCTATAAAACGGTGATTCTGATATGACGCATATGCACGTCTAGTGAGTATAGAAAACATTTTCAGCCTCTCCTAATTGTGTTCAAACCGACGCTTAGAGATACAGACGGGAGGCCGAATTCCTCAAAAGGGGTATCGTCGGCAGCCTCACGTAACCCACACTCATCAAATTAACCGAAACATACCTAAACTTTGCCCTTCAGAGCCAAATGGTCCGCCCAGGGCCCTGTAACCCACACTGCGGATCACGAGTAAAATTCGAGGTAAGTGTCAGTAGCAAGGCTCGACAGCATTCAATAGTTGACCCTGCTTCGTCGTAATTGCAGGCCCACGTTCATCCTACCCACGTTTTTTCCAACTAGAGGTCTGGAGCAGGAGAGCTCATCAAAGCAACTCAAACAAACACCCATCCACTATAAATATCAAATCACGCCTATCCATTGGTCGTGCTCTCATTTCCTACTCCCTCAAGCGTGCTTCACGACATCTCCCTACCCAAACTTCGGGCTTCTTCCGGGCCTACGCCCAATCAGCTTCATTTTAATCATCCTCCCTCATCACCAAGCTCCAATCATTCATCCCCACCATGTGTTCAGTCCCCTCAGAACTCGTGAATCACTCTAACCAACAAACTCCATTCCAACCATCTTCTAATTCAAAAACATCACTATTCATCAAATCTCTTAGAGCCACTGCGGCCATCTTCTCTCTTCCGCCCTCACCTCCCACGTCTATGCTCCGCAGAGCTCGGTTGAGTCAATTGTATATCATGCAACCCTCTCTTCATTTACATTCCTAAAGGCTATAGCTCATTACACTCTTCAATGTGCCCAATACTAAACACATCTTGTCCACTTTGGATTCCACCACGGTTGTCGGCAGTTCAGCCATTCCCGCATGACAGCGCAGGCACTTATAGCGGTAAATTATTCAATAATTTTATATTCAATCGGATATTTGTTCCTCTATCATCGTCATCCCTCGTATAACTTATTACTTTCCATTGAACCACATTACACATTAACCCACAGCTACTATTCTCACACTCGACCAAAAAACTCCAACACTAGCCCACATAGCATCGGTGAATCTGTCACATGTGCTGTATCATCCGCAGAACAGCAACAGACTCAACTGCCAACTATATACCTCGGCCCGAAACACTCGCGTACACCTCACTGACCACAAAGAAATAAATTATCTCCATAGAGATACTCAAGATGTATTCTGAGTAGAATTTCGCTGTCCCACCGATCTTCTACATCTTTTTAATAATGTAACCAAAAATATTACATGAAAACAAAGCTGTTGACCTTATATATCTTGACTTTCAGAAAATGTTCATAGTGCCTAGGAGGGCTCAATAAGTAAATTGCAACTCACGATATAACTGAAAATGTTTCAAGGAGGTTGTGCAACTGGTGTGTGTAAAAGAAAAAGTCAGTAGGCTACAATTATATCTGATGTGCAACAGGGGAAGCGTTCTTGAGCCCCTCAAATTCATGTCATACATGAATGATCTTGACACCAACATGAAGTGCACATTTTCCGATGACACCAAACTCTGCCACAGAGCGAACTGAGGGCAGGATCGCGTATCTATTCAAAGTTGATCTTATTGCACTGGTTGACGGGCCGAAAAGTTGCTAATGAACTTTAATATTGACAAATGAACCGTTAAGCACATTGGAAGGTACACTTGCAATTCCGACTAGTAGATGACAAAGCAGGATCTGACTGTGATACCGACAACTATTTCTTGAAATATTAATGTTCAGGGATATCAAATGGAGGCGCCAAGTAAAGGCTACTTGCAAGAAATCCCATACACACCTTAGCTACATATATATCCAGAAGTTTGCATCATAAGTACAAGGATATGAAACATTCAATTTATACTTCATTTATGAAACTCCAAAAAAAATGGGACGCCCTATTCTGGTCACCTCAACGGAAGAGAGGATATCAACCGGATTGAATGGATTCAGAATCGATCTACAAAAAATAACTGGGAACTAAGACACCACCAGCGAATTGTTGAACTGATATCGATATCACTGCAAAGAAGACGACACCAGGGCCAGTTCATAAAACCTTTAAATATCGCATGAGATGAGAAGCACCACGCCAAGTTACCTGGGCAGGTGTCCTCCTATTAGTGCTCAAAA
Organism: Gammarus roeselii; assembly: GCA_016164225.1. Classification (NCBI taxonomy): domain Eukaryota; kingdom Metazoa; phylum Arthropoda; class Malacostraca; order Amphipoda; family Gammaridae; genus Gammarus; species Gammarus roeselii. The sequence continues at coordinate 6,017 of SDVV010008143.1, read as the reverse complement.
GACTATGTCTTCTGTACACTTGGGGTTCCTTGAAGGCCGAGCACTTCTAGGTCGAAGGAACATCTCATAAGAAAAGATTTGCCATTGGCTGGTCTGGAGATTATATCTGCATTTGGCTTACGAATTATGAAATTTTGATAAGCTCAAAGGGTTATGAAGCCCTACGCCCAGTTAACTGGACATTGTTCCTTCCCCAATTGCTCGAAAGAATGAATATATCTTACGTGCGTTTGTTGTTCTTTGAAGAGTATTTCGCATTTCAAGAAAAGGTGTCAGAGGGAATTTCTTAAGAGAAGAGTTGATTTTAACAGCTTCTGAGTTTAATCAAAGAAGCACACAAAATATTTAGATTTTGAAATACGGCAACCCAAAATTTAATCATAATTTAGGCATTGAATATTTCAATTTTTAAATTGGCATAACAGAGAGTACCGTCGTGCCGCAGGTAATCGCGAGCCAGCAGCTTCCTCTTCTTGAATCGACTGATTGGTCATCGCTCCTGCCAGGGAATTTGCTGCGGCACGGAACCCTCTAAGTAAAGTTCTCTGCGGATTTAACTGGATCGTTTAAAGCATGATGGACCGCTAGCTTTTATGACTAGTATTTATTTTCGGTTAAGTGGAGTAGTCTGCCAAGTCTGGTATTTCGTGTGTCATTCAAAAGTAGACCACCTTTCAGGAAAAGACCAGGTCATTTGCCGAAAGTCATCAAACAAGTTGAAGAGGGTGTCTCATTCGGACTTGCAAATAGTCACGAGCGCTCGATTTTTATAGGTGTGTTTACAATGCGGCTCTTCATCATTATTCCTTCGTGGTGGAATGCAAGTGATGGATACTCGATTCGTCTTTCCCTCAAGGTGACATTTTCCATCCTATGTCCGCCATTGATCATTGGTGCCTACATGGCAGATTATGAGACTCTCCGGGCTGGAAACCTGAGCTTATCAAGTGTACCACCGTGCATCCAAACAACACGCCACTTCGCCTTACACCGATGAACAAATACAACCGCCAGATGATGGACGATAGAGGTACCTATGACAAGCGTCTCAGTTTCGCCGTCTAGGTCCGTGAATCTTTACCAGGTGTTCTTCGTTGGCATAACGAACGCCGGCTAACTCACAAAATCGGACTGGTTCTGGACCTGCTGAAATCCTTCCGAATCTACGCCGCCCCGGATGTCTTGCTTCGAGTAATCGGCTTAGTTCCAGGTTCGGTTTCCGGGCAGCCGATGACCTCTAGAGCTGTCGGGAAATAGGAGGCCAGGACTTGGGTTTCGGGGTTTGATCGAGTTTCAAGCTCACATCCAGTACCGATGGCCCTGACATGGGCTTAGGGATGGATGCGAACTGCCTTTGCAGACTCAACCAGTACGTCAGAGTAGGAAGACAGAGTTAAACCACCAAGACTCCTCCGTAATCGAACAGGGTCCCCCTCGGTCATCTATTTCCGGAAGGTCTCTTCCCCCAGCTGTAAAGCATAAATTGCTATCTTTTGCTAGATTCCTCGTTGTTCCCGCAAAGGACCTTGCTAGCCTTTTTCATATCGGAACGTAGGATTCTACTCAAGGGTGAAGCCGAGGACAGAAGGCCCTATTAGCAGACCCAAGGTCCTCCTGAAGGGTATTAAGTTCTAGCGTCACTTCGTCGACAAGCCACTGGTTATGCGCACCAAGGTCGTTACACCACTCACAAAGCCTCCTTGTCTTCTACTACACCTCCTCCAGAACGCTGAAGACACACATCTGTCTCATGCTGACTAGCATCTTACAACAGTAATTTATTGGCACGTTGGCAAGACCAGTTGCTAGAAATAATTACTCAGACTTTCTCGGGCCTAATTGCTATACTACTGCACTATGGCATTCTGATCAAAAATCTTCCTATTCAGAGGTCGTATGCAAGACAACGTTGTTTTATTCGCTTTTGCACTATATTTATCTTTGCTGCAATACGAGTCTATTTGTTTCCGTGCAATCAACGAGCAAAACGAACTGCATTGGGCAGTTGCAAATATACGAAATATACCCACGAGTGCTTTCTCAAGTGCCTGCTGCATGCTGATTACGCCGCCTAGAGAACACCATACACTCAATTAACTTAGTGGGCTGCTTTTATTCGACGAGAGCGTTTTGAAAATTAAGGAATAATTCTGCATCTGTCCATTGTAATGTTAGACGTGGCATATATTTGCATCCAATTAGATATTATAAAACGAGTTAGAAAAAACTGTTGTGTCAATTCGTAAAATCGAAAACGTTTCATTGTGAACAAATAGCTTGAGCTGTCTGCCTAAATCTGTCTATGAACAAAGCATTAAGTTACCACTCATTCTGTTCCACCACGTTTCTTGATCCCTTAAGCTCTACTGATTCCAGCAGGGAACCAATATCAGGTTTACATATATTCTATTCCCTCATACTTTAAAAATGTCATACAGTTTTCGTTAAACTTTACATGACATAGCTGCTTTTTTTCATCAAGATCATGTAATAAAAACCAGTTTTCAGCAACCGATGTGATGTATGTATGGTCTTGTATGGACGCCTAGCCTTTAACACAACCTAGGCTGGTCCTTGAACCGCATTCTCGTTCAACAGGCGGCAGACGATGGACCGGTCACCGCATAGTTGATAAGAGAGACTGCATTGAGTGTCGCCTGTTATCACCGGCGACAGTGATGCATGGGTCAACGATGAGTTATGATCTGAATAAATGAGGGGTTGGGGGTACAGAAGGAGAGGCGGAGGCTACTCAGTATGGATTAGGTTTAAGGAGAAGAGGTGGTTCAGTTACAGGTAGCTGTATCTGTCAATGCGCCACATTTTCCGAACCATGCAAAGTATAGTTTAGCCTGGAGTACTGAAGGTAAAAGGTATACCCTTGCATCTAACGGTTGATGTGTCGCTTCCACGTTTAGCCTCGGAAGTCGATGTCATGGATTGGAAACGGTAGCCAATAGAAAAACAATGGTATTCAATGTATATGAAGTTTGAAAACGTCTAGAAATTGACGAGCACCGCTTCTGACTATCGATTAGGATAACATTGAGACAATCCTTATGTAAAACCTGCTACGCTTCTTCCAGAGAAGACATCGTGTTAAGCGGCTCCTCGCTCGCTGTTAAAAAAGGCATCTCAAATCATTTGTTATTATAGAACTTGATAATTGTGGGAACATATTTGCTTTCTCATTCACTTCCGCAATCCTCACATCTATTTTATATCACATTAGCAAACCGAATCAATACTCAACACCTTTTCGTTCAGGAAAGTTTCGCCTCATCAGGAAAAATGTTTGGGTAGTTGTATGAAAGCGACCTCACAAGGTAGCACTAATATTCCCTGGCCCTAAAATATCATTTACAGAAACCAAAGAATACGAAAAATTGGCCGTTATGGCTCCCAATTCATCACAGACTACTTCCATTCGTCGTGGTAAGCAGAGCAGTATTTTTTTTCCGTAATGTCTAGTGGGTTTTATGTGGTCTACACAGTTAACCTTGAATTGAGAATACGCATTATACAAAGGTACAGTTTTATCGAATAAGGTATTCTGGTTACACACTGAGTTTGCCAGTTCTGTGGAACAGATGAGTAAATTCCAATTCGTTCAACAGCTGCAAAACGTCTGGGAGACGAGTAGTTTGGGATATGGTTGGACAGTCAAGGTAAATGGCTTTTTGGGATATTTACTCGACCCGAAGTTCGACAAAATTGGGCAAGGATTCATACGAAGAAGAGATGACATTAATCATAAGGAGAATGAATGATTACGATGATCTTACAATACGTTTTTGTTTACATATTCAATAGAAGACAGTAGAGGTTGGACAGTTGATGCATCACATGGTATCCGGCTGTGTGTAACTCACGACAAACAGTGGGACTAGCAAAGAACGTTTGTTTTATGCTGATCAGAGATGATTTTACTTTGTTTCCGCAATGCCGACTTGGTATGTGAGACGATACCTAACCGAAACAATGCAGAATGTTGTGTATTTAGTCTCTGAGAATCCAGCCATTGCTCCTGCACAAATAGTTTGTCCTCTATCGAAATCATACGACTCAAAATCACTTATAACTGAAAAACAAAGAAACATGGAGCGTTATATCACGACATCCTAATCGCATGTAATGCCCGTACAATGTGCACACGGGAATTCAGACTTGAACATTTTTATAATTGTTCTTATGATAAACATATAAATTAGGCGAATGAATATTGGTGTTTCCAATATTTGTTCATCCCCTACATGGTTATCTTACAGCTGGATTTACAATTTTACCAGGTGGTTATGTCCCATAAAATATGCCAAACACTGTACGCTGGTTGTGCAAAACAATATCTATTTAATATAATCCCATTTCGTTTACTATGTCAGTGGCAACACAATTATATGAGATAATAATCCGATGAATATCACATGTATCAAGACTTTCACGAACTTCCACCAAAGAGAACGATTTGTTGTAAATAGAAATACTTTAGAGGTGCATCTGTACAGTTAGAGGTGCATCTGTACAGTTCATTCGAGCACGCCTGGCATTACTTGGTGCCTGTCCGCCCGAGTCAGTACATCCTTATGCACGTCATTTGGAAGCGAAAACCTGTAAATAATTATGAACCGTAACCATTTTACGGATTGCTTTCAATGATAAAGGGTGATTTTGCTTAGAAAGGAATGAAAGCTATAAGATTTCGACACATTTCTTGTTTCCGTTCATGACGAGCTTTTTTTTGTTCTAAATTTCATCGCAAAATAGGATGAAACGTTGAAACAAAGTTGCAAAGCGTGTCTAAAAAGATTGAAAATGTACTGTCGTTTAGTGTGAAGATTGTCTTGTCGTTGGGGGATACGACTGGGCTAATGCGGGGGGGATGGTTAGGATCGTCCTGTTGTTGGCCACTCAGACTGTGGGGGATACGACTGTCAGTTTATATACTGACAGCCCTTGAGAGCTAGGATCATGTTGTCGTTGGTCACCCCCTCTCTGAAGGATACGATTGTATCGGTGTATACAATGATAATAATTTTTATGTCTGTTGAATTAATTGACGGTAAAATGATAGTGGGCGGACATCTGTTGAAAGTAGTGCAGAGTTTCTATGCTGACAGCCGTGCATGTGTCAGAGTGGGGAGCGAGGTGAGTGATTGGTTTACAGTGAAAGTGGGACTGAGACAAGGCTACGTTATGTCTCCCTGGCTGTTCAACCTCTATATGGATGGAGTGGTCAGGGAGGTGAACGCGAGTGTGCTGTGTCGTGGCTTGGAACTGTTGGAAGCGAATGGGCGGAGTTGGCCGTTGAGCCAGTTGCTATTTGCTGGTGATACGGCCCTGGTTGCGGATTCGGAGGAGAAGCTATGTAGGCTAGTGTCTGAGTTTGGTAGAGTGTGTGAGAGGAGGAAGCTTCGAGTGAACGTGGGTAAGAGTAAAAAATTACATGCTCGATGACTGTCGATGCGAGCAAAATTAGTGTCACCATAAATGGAGAGCTCTTGGAGGAGGTTCAGTGTTTTAAGTATCTGGGCTCCCATGTGGAGAAAACTGAACTAGTGGAAACTGAAGTGAAGGCGCGAGTGAAGGAGGGATGTGAAGTGTTGTGTGCACTGAATAGTGTAATGAGCTGTAGGACGTTGGGGATGGAAGCAAAGAGAGGGCTGTATGAGGGTGTTGTTGTCCCAACTGTACTCTACGGAGCTAAGGCTTGGAGGGTGAGAGCAGAGGAGAGAAGAAGGTTGAATGTTTTCGAGATGAAGTGTTTGAGGAGCATGGCTGGAGTAATGCTGAGAGACCGGATCACCAACGACGTGGTTCGAATCAGAACAGGGATGGTGAAAAAGTTGGAGAACGGAGTGGATTCGCGTGTACTGAGATGGTTCGGGCACATGGAGAGGATGGATGAAGGGAGATTGATGAAAAGGGTGATGAATGCGGAGGCGAGTGGTCACAGGCCTAGAGGTAGACCGAAGTTTGGGTGGATGGATCGTCTGAAGCAGGCGTTGGGAAGAAGAGAC
>SDVV010008142.1:0-17358 GCA_016164225.1 Gammarus roeselii | reverse complement strand
TTATATATACATCATAAGGGATATTACATGAATTCATGCATGTCTGCTTAGGGGCTCTTCATTTGTCATCCCAGGGCACATTACAGGACAAACTCACATACATGTCAAGCAAACACAATAAACTCAACAAAAAGAACTTTGTTTCCATACACACAGGCCGCGACAACATGCAATCGAATAAAATAAGTTAGACGCGGCGGCTAACGAGCCGGAAAACTTTGAAGGGTGGGAGGTATGTCTACGTTGCGGTAAAACTGTAGGATGTCAGATTTAAAACAATCTTAATTTCTTTTTAATATTGTTTACACTATTGCATCCTACAGAAATGAAATGATAACACAACGCCATCTATTGTCATCTAGAGCAGCTGCTGGACTCTTTCAACAATTCCTTACAATTTTTTTTTTCAAATAAACGTCAATAATGCGATGCACAAGGGGAAACGTAATGTTGAATAATTCTTGATGTATTTGATGTCAGTTTACAAAGCTTGTTAACGTAATTCAGTAAAAAAATCTTAATAAATAATGATTTTGTGTGCACACCTCTAAGTAAATATACAGTTATGTCTTTCATATCTTCCCTATAATTTCGATCTTAAATGCTGTCCTAGTGTACCTATTGGCGTACCTACGGAGCTCGGTAAATCGCTCAAGTGAAACCATATTTTTAAAGATTAAGGAAACTGGTATGATTGAGTTGTTAAACATTTTCATTCGACTCAATCTGGCGTAGGAAGTAACTTTGCGTCGCTCCCGATGATCAACTCGTATTCGCATTGATTTCGTTTGGAACCGTAGATATCTAACATCGTTAAAGTCCGATTTAGATCGCGTTTGAAAGAAACTCTGCATCATTCATCTGATATCACAAGTTTCTTGTTTTTTTTTCTCCCGTATGTATGCCATACGTTTCAGGCACACACTACTCATTTCCCCCTTTACACTTTTTACAGATATCATTACACTGTGAACTGATTTTATTCGGTATTGAAAATTCATACATCACAAATAGTTTTGTATTTCCATCCACATGCATCGACCAAACGGGAGAACAATGAGGCCTTTACCTTTCGCAGCTGTCTTGCAGCAGACCTCAACTCAATTACAACGTCCATATCATGGAAGTTACTCTCCTATCGTGAATACTCTTGCAACTTCTTCGAAGTAAAAAACTTTGTAAAAATATCTAAATTCAGATGTACTGCACCACATGCTACGAAAAAATGTATAGATTTTCTCATTTGTGACGGATATTGTCTTTGTAAAGTTATAATTAAAAAGTATTTTCATTGGAAACTTGCAAAGAGCTATATACATATTTTTAGTTTGTTTAAAGAATTTTCATCTTAACCTGAGATTTATTTTGTTTTTCAACTCATTTAGACTCACATAATTTCCCTTCATACATATTCACTGTAGGTCATACACTAAACAACCCAAAAAAAAACAGCGTTAGGTCATCATTGAATATAAATCAACCCGTCTCGCATGTGAGTAGAAGGTATAACGATGAAACAGCTTTTAGTGATAGAATAAGATAGGGGTTGATAGAGTTACTTTTCACTCTACTGAGTTTGAGCCTCAAATTTTCACGGACGACCGGAGTCAGGCAGGTTGCTAACGGGTGACTCATTCGGATGGACGGACGGACGGACAGCGTTCGGATATACATTAACATTTTTTATGTTTTGAACATTTACCATTTTATTGTAATGATGATCTTTATTGTATTTATATATGTTTTTTCTTCTTTAGATGGTTCTATTGGGGTATAATTGGTCACTAACTGTTGGTCGTTATTTAAATTTATACGTTTCTGGTAGGATTAGTGTTATTCCAAATTTCTGGTGGGGTGCGGTGGAGGACCCCCAAGGCAAAAAGTTGGATGCGCTTCTGGAAAATTAGATGAGTTTGCTCCTACCTGTTCTTTCGTTGTTTCGTAATATATTTTAGGTCTAGATTATAATTCTATATTTTTTTTCTGTACATATGTTTCTTTTCTTGTATAGTTAGGGTATAACTGACCCATTCGGAGGTTGTTTGGTAAGGTACTAGCCTGATATTGAATTTAGGCCGCGTTTTGTGTTTTTCCATCTATTTATTTCATATGTATATAATATCTATAGGAATAATACGGTTTATTATCCCGGTAGTTGGTAGGTTGATGTTGTATTTTGGATCGATGCAGCAGTTTCCTTACGAAATTCTATCTACCACATAATGCATTATCCATGTTTGAACCAGATAAATCGGTGTTCCATTGACACGGTGTTCCAATAGCGAGAGTACCTGAACGATATGGTTGTATTGTAAGTTATTATGATGTGTTATGTATACATAGTAAGGATCGGTTGATTTATGTTGAATTTGTAGTGTTTTTGGAATTTAGAATAGTTATCTCATACACTTACATAAATTCAGGATATTTTAGATTTGCATCTTCCATGTGGCTAGTCCTCTTCTGCCTGATATATAATAGAGGAGGTCATTTCATTCACTTCAATTGCTGTGTTAAACATCAACACACGGCAAATGCTATATAGGCCGATTTAAAACTGTTCTTCGGACTATTCAGTGAAGTGTGGGTCACATATAAACACAGTGTTTATGTGTTTGCGACAATCAGGTCCACTTTACTTTATTCAAACAGTGCAAGGGTAGAACTTCCCTCGCTGGCCTCCCCTGCTCGGCTTCATCATATTCAATCGGGAAGCGCGCAAACCGCAGAATCTCGGTGCCTCGGTAAGCCTCACACCCAGTAACCTCACCCCTACTCGAGACTGCTTACCGCAAACAATGTGGTAAGAGCCTCTCGCTTCCTGCTCCATCTGGCACATCAGTTCACTGCGTTCATCACACATCACTCTCTACCCATCAGTTCATTGCGTACCCGGCACATCACACCCGCACCGCAATTCATTGCGTTCAACGCACTTCGCTCTCTGTAAGGAACGCCAAACCCCTGCTGCTGGACATCATACCATCTGCTACGGGACACCTCACCGCTGATACTGGACATCGTAACGGCACTACGAGACATCGTACCGCTGCCACGAGACATCGCACCATTGCTAAGGGACATCATACCGCTACTACGGAACATCGCAGCACTGTTACGGGACATCGCGCTGCCGTGGAACATAGTACTATCAACAAACGTCTCTTTCAAGTAACAGGTTTTGTTTCAGTGCGTGTCTACGTGTATGTACTCGTCGATGCACACTCGAAAAATACTTCACTTTATTTTATTAGCATGTGTTAACAATATATATCGACTATGGCGGTAATAGAGTGCGTATTCTGATTGTTAGGTGAAACTCTTGTGTTGATGTTGTGATGATCAGTAACAGTCCCTCAAGTAACCTACTCTGTCTGCACATTCAGACTAACGTACTAGATTTTGTAATGACAAGGAACTAATCCCACAAGTGACCTATTCTGTTTGACTAACTTCTGAAGAAAAATTACTTTTCCACCCTGTCAAAACCAGTGTTATTGGTGTTCCATTAGCACGATTGCAAACCAGTGTTATTGGTGTTCCATTATCACGATTTCAAACCAGTGTTATTGGTGTTCCATTATCACGATTTCAAACCAGTGTTGTTGGTGTTCCATTTGCACGTTTTCAAACCAGTGTTATTGGTGCTCCATTAGCACGATTGCAAACCAGTGTTATCGGTGTTACATTAGCACGATTTCAAACCAGTGTTATTGGTGTTACATTAGCACGATTTCGAACCAGTGTTGTTGGTGTTCCATTAGCACGATTTCAAACCAGTGTTATCGGTGTTCCATTAGCACGATTTCTAACCAGTGTTATTGATGCTCAATCAGTCCGATTTCTAACCAGTGTTATTGGTGTTCCATTAGCACGATTTTAAACCAGTGTTATTGGTGTTCCATTAGCACGATTTCTAACCTGTGATATTGGTGCTCCATTAGCACGATTTCAACCCAATGCTATTGGTGTTCCATTAGCACGATTTCAAACCAGTGTTATTGGTGTTCTATTAGCTAGATTTCAAACAAGTGTTATTGTTGTTCCATTAGCACGATTTCAAACCAGTGTTATTAGTGCTCTATTAGCTAAATTTCTAACCAGTGTTATTAGTGTTCCATTAGCACGATTTCAAACCAGTGATATTGGTGTTCCATTAGCACGATTTCAAACCGGTGTTATTGGTGATCAATAGGCACGATTTCAAACCAGTGTTATTAGTGTTCCATTAGCACGATTTCAAACCAGTGTTATGAGTGTTCTATTAGCTAAATTTCTAACCAGTGTTATTCGTGGCATAGTAGCTCGATTTATAAACAGTGTCATTGGTGTTCTATGAGCTCGATTTCTATCGTAACTCATTTTATCTTTATTTCGGCTGCATTACCAGGCCGTACTTTATCAATGTAATTGAGTGTATGAGCATACGGAATGTGAACATTTAGTAGAATAATTGTAATTGAAAAACGTATTTCCGCACTGTTAGTATACCTCTGCATAAGTATAACTTGAAAACGTAATTCCGCCCTGTTAGGATACCTCTGTTAGGATGCAGCACTATTAGGATGCTGCTCTAGTTTGTTTATCTCATATTTTAGCTGCGCATGTGTTACCTGTCTGTCTAAAACATTATTAAAGATTTTATTAGTATTCCAAATTTCAACACTCTCAAATCTGGCCGTTTCTTTGTAACAGAACCACAACCCGCATGTATTAAGTCCGTTTAAATTCCGTTCTAAAGTGCATCCGACGATAACGGGCATTCAACTCACTCGCATTTGTATTACTCCCGTTTTAATTCCGTTTTCGAATCGTCTTTACAATTGTCGCAACCAGCATTTATGAATTCCGTTTAAATTCCACTTTCGAATCGTCGATATAATCGTCACACCCCGTATCTATATATAGGTAGAACATTCATATCTGCTATCTACAAGAAACCAGTTAAACTTATTATTCACATATCTGCTGTTTACATGGATAAAAAACATAGCACTTTGTCTTTAAGTTCGCGGTTTGTAGCTGCTCACTCAACAAGTTCAAGATGACCCGTGCGGTGAAACTAGAATGTGTAACCTGCCGCCAATTGTAAACTCCCGAACTAATGTATGGTGGTAGCTCTTCTATGCAAACGCGTAATACGCCTACAAACGGAGAGAGCAAAATAGCGAGCTGTAAATCCTGCCAACATGCCGAAGAGATTGAACAACTGAAAGCACAGTTAACTCATGCTTCTGGTGGCCCACCCAACGCAGAGGCAGTTAACGCCAATACACGGCTGCTAGCTGTTGATTAAGAACTGAAAAGCGTGCAGAAACAATTTGGCGAACTGAAAGATGAGATAAATAGCGAAATAGAAGCTGCAAAGGAGATAGCTAAAACTACCCTGCATCGGGTAAATGAACTTCAAGTGCACTTAGACTCGGAACTGACAAAGAAACTTACAGCTCTAGACTCAGAGACCAACGACCGTATCAAATCGATAGAAAATAAGGTCAACAATGCTGAGACACTCTTCACAACTGTAGTAAACAGGCGGCAGGCAGTCAGTGGCAAAGCATCACTGGTCGGGCGACAGTCCTGCCACACCCGAACTGATACAAGCAACCGTTTAGATGTGTTGCCCGATGAAATGGACTCTCAAATCACCGAGGAAATTACCGTGATTGGCGACTACAATGTCAGCTCCATCAAACCAAATCTGCGAAAAGAAAGAGTCCAATTAAAAATACTCGGTAAACAAGAATTGAAAATTGACGATATTGAAGGAATAATCAAAAAGGAAAACATAACATCTTCTAAACCAATCATACTACAAGTCGGGGCAAAAGACGTGATGGCGCAGACTGAAGAAACATGGGTAAGGTATAAAACCATGTTTACAAACGTCAAAAGATCGCACTCGAACATCCATGTCACTGGCATCCTGCCCCATCCAAACCAAAGTAGATACAAATTGAGCAAGATGATATTTTGCAAAGCACAACAAATCTCATTCTCGGACCATTGGGAAACAATGATCAATCTCAAGAACTATGAATTCGAAAGAATCACCAACAAGACACGCATGAACACGTCTGGGCTTGATACCCTCGAAAGCATCCTTCAGAATATCAGTGCTGGCCTTGTCACCAAATTAAAATAAAGAAACTGTCTCGACGCCAAACACAAAACTCCGCAATTACTGCCCAACGGAATGAGTCAACAGCCGCCGCCAGAGCAATTAGCAATCACGGACCCTGCAGTAACGATAAGGAACAACCATCAAAAACAGTTTCACCACTAACAAAAAAGTCCATCGAAGTAGCACAGCAGCCCCCGACCGCAGCGACCGCAGCCGAAGAGTTTCTAGCAGGATTTCGAGTCAAAATACTCTCAAATGTTACTATGTAAACGCTAGAAGTCTCCGAGACAAAATGGACGAATTGGGAATCCTCGCAATTAACGATGAGATCGACATAATAGCCATCACATAGTCGTGGATGAAATCAAGCACCAGAAATTATCTGGGCGAATTCCCACTCCGGGTTTTTTCCCTATTTCACAAAGATAGACTAGGCCGTGAGGGTGGTGGAGTATTGTTTCTCGTATAAAATACTCTACAAATAATAGAAGTCTCTATTCCAAGCAGCAGACACGAAATAGTTCAAATTCAAATAGTCAAGTAATCGTCAAACATGCAAAGTGTCAAATGGCACTGGTTTATCGTCCTCCCAAGATCTTTGTCGCAGATGATATCGGTCTTTACAACACCCTCGTCGATGTGGTCAGAACAGAAAACAGCATACTACTTGGAGACTTCACTATTCCCGACATCGATTGGGAAACAGAAGAATGTACGGCCACTGGCCAACGCCTGATTGATTTTGCTGACGATAAGTTTGTGACCCAAATGGTAAAGACACCTACAGGAGGTAGCAATATTCTTGATCTTATATTCAGTGCAAGCGACTCTCATGTCACGAACGTCGAAGTGACCCCTCGGAAATAACAATCACAACTGTATTCGTTTTATGATTGAGCTCAAGTTGATAACGTCAACTAACGGCAAAAAAGTCCCTAGCTTTAGATTAGCAAACTTTGATAGCTTAAGAGAGGCAATGGCGTCCGCAGATATAACACTCGGACAAGATGTCAATCAATTGCTAAACAATTTCTTGAGTGCACTTCAAAATATTGAAAATGACCATGTCCCTCGCAAAAACAGGCGAACAACAGTCAATCAGCCTAAGTACTGGAAAAGGAGAGTTGCAGCGTCTTCAATCGCAAAAGAAAGCAAAGCACTCGAATAAACAGAAACACCCACACGACGATGCGCCAAAAATTAGAACAAAATCAGCAGACGGATTTTTAAGACGGTCCAAAAACGTAAGAAAAAAGATTACTAAAATAAAATTGCGACCAACGCCAAAACTAATCCGAAACAATTTTTCAGTTATATATCAAGCAAAAAAAACTCAAGATTTGTAATTGGTCCTCTTGAAAATGATATCGGTGAGCTAAAAATTGACGACTCTAAAATGAGCGTCCTGCTTAACCAATTTTTCTGTTCTGTATTTACGTTAGAGAATGCGGATATTCCTAACCCTGAGGATATCATAGCGCAAAGACAAGTCGAAGCCCTCAGCACAGTGAACTTTACCCCTGCCGAAGTTGTTAAATATATAGAAAAACTGAAGGTTACAAAATCTCTCGGTTCAGACCAAGTTCATCCCAGAATACTAAAAGAGACTAAGAACAAAATTGCCGAACATCTAGCAAACATTTTCACCCAGTCTCTCACAAATGGCACCTGCCCCTCTCAATGGAAAGAGGCCAACGTCACCCCAATTTTCAAAAAGAGGACAATAAGTGTCCCGAAAATTACCGCCCAATAAGTCTCACTTCAGTCATGGGCAAATTGATGGAAAGTTTGATCACGGATAAAATTACATAATTCCTAGAATTAAATCAGTTAATAGTTAACTCTCAGAATGGCTTCAGACGCAATCGTTCATGTCGTACTAACCTGCTGCTTTTTCTCAAGAATATAATAGAATTGTACGACGCGAAATCTCAGATCGACATCAATTACCTTGACTTTCAAAAGGCTTTCGACAAAGTTCCTCCCAAACGCTTGGTTAGTAAATTGCACAGCATCGGCATTCGAGGTGAACTCAATAACTGGATAAAATGCTGGCCCACGGACAGACGGCAGTGAGTCGTACTTAATGGAGCTTCCTCCAATTCGGTTAAAGTTACAAGCGGCGTGCCCCAAGGATCTGTGTTAGGTCCAGTCTTCTTCATAATATTCATAAACGATCTCGACAGCAACGTACTCTCGAACATTAGTAAGTTTGCAGACGATACCAAGCTAGGAGGAAAAGTGCAAACCAAAATCGAGTGCGAGCAGATTCAATCAGACGAACAAAATTGTCGAATTTTCAGAAAAGTGGCAAATGAAATTCAATATCGACAAGTGTAAAGTTATGCACATTGGTCACCAAAACCCTGAACACGAATATTCAATGTCCGGAAACAAACTGATGCCCGTCACCGAAGAGAGAGATCTACATGTCATAATTAGTAACGACTTGAAAAGCACCAAGCAATGTAACGATGCAGCCAAAAAAGGCAATAAGATGTTAGGCGTGATATCAAGCACAATCTCGTACAAGAGCAGAAATAGTATTCGCAAGTTATACACTGCATTTGTTAGACCGCACCTTGAGTATTCCGTCCAATTCTGGTCCCCATACCTCAGAAAAGACATAATTAAATTAGAGAAGGTCCAACGTACAGTTACCAAACTAATCCCTTCGCTTTGCAATAAATCGTACAAAGAGAGACTGCGCGAACTCAACCTCTATTCGCTAGAGAAACGTATAGACAGAGGTGACATGATCGAAGCGTGGAAGATTATGAAGGGTAAGGAAAACGTCGAGCGAGCAAGTTTTTTCACTTTAAATGCGAACGGAGTGACCAGGAATAATGGATGCAAAATTGTTGGCAAGCGTTTTACACTCGATATCACGCGTAATTTCTTCACGTCTAGGGTTGTCGAAGATTGGAACAGACTTCCCGCGGAAGTTGTGAACAGCGATACAATCGAAACGTTTAGTTCACGGCTTGATAAATTCTACCAAAATCGCCGCTAAATAGCTCCCATCTGTAGCACTTTTACCAGTATATTCGTGAAAAATGGTGTTCGGCATTGACACCCATACGGTTAAATTAGTGCCAGGCACTGGCACTGGCACGGTAAATAAGATGCCCGGCATTGGTATCTGTTCGTTGCAATTTGGTGTTCAAGGAATGAAACTGTACAATCTCAGATCAACACCGTGGGGTGTTGATCTGGTCGGTGGCTTATCTTCAGGTGCTTATTTGAGTTGTTTCGAGAATCATTGTTAAATGTTATTTCCTTCAACAAACTTTCCCTTTCTCGATCTATTAAAATAGAAAATACACCGACACAGGATGCTATCTTAGACGTTCTACTTCACAACTCCCCTTCTTCTATCAAAAGGCAACATAGTTTGGGCCAAACGTTCTGCTGTTGTCTTCATACACTTGTAAACACTTATAAAGCACAATTTTTTTCTTGCATAATTGGTCAACTATTGCATCATTTTTGTAATTTATATGTATATATGACATTCTGTTTCGATTTAGCCGTGGTTACTTAGGTTAAATAAATGTTAATTTAACCCTGTTATTGGACTTAGATGAAGAGTGATTTCATCAGATTTATGTATATACTGTAGCGTGTTCGTGTAGAAGTATTCCACACCATTTACTATAGGTTTCAGCGTATGTTGCCAGCATTTCCTGATATCTTATTCACGTCTGTTGTAAGGTTGGTTACATGCTTTTTTCCTCGTTCGTCTGGGTTTTTAATTTATGTTTTAGGTATGGTAGAGAATTGATCTTCTTGATTTGTTATAACTCGAGAGTTTTAGTATGTGTCATTCAGTTTTGCATGTTTTCTGTACAGTTTACATCTTCGATGCAAGGTCTTAGGTTTATAAAATTATATCGGAATATTTGGATAAGTTACGTTTGTATCTACAATGTAGAACATTATTTCAGGCATAATTTAGTTACATGTTGTTCATTTTATGTATTTTATATAACTTCTTACATCCTAGTACAATGTTTGATGTGATTAGTATGGATATAGAAGATCCCAGTTGTTACAAACTCGGCCATGCTGTTAGCTTATGGTATGTTTATTGTAGAACCATACTTCTATGTTTAGGAGGAGTTAGAGAGTCCCATAGGCTAAAGCACGTCGTGTTTATGTCTATTTGTGTAAGTAGACCGATTTACTATGCTGGATATCATAAATTTGACGTGAATTATAGCAGAGTAGAGATTCTTATTTGGCTATTTTTTATAGTTGTTGTTGTTGATGTTCTATGATTTTTCCACGATAATCATAGGAATGTATGTTTAGGAGGTGTAAGTCCGTACTGCATCTTTGTGGAATTTTCGTCATTTAACCCTAGCAAGTGTAAAGTGTAACGCTTTAGAAAACGATTACCCGAATGGAGGGGTCCTGGTGTAGAGGTGGTTTACCTTCCTTGGTTGTCATTTGGAGTTCTTCCATGTACAATGTGATCTATGTAAGTTCTTGTGGACGTCGATCCTAAGTTCCATGGGTTTGTTAGAGAGGTTAGCGACAAGCTGCTCATCGTTGTAGTGATTTACTCAAGTCATCAGTGAACAGAAGCCTAGCTTTCCATGGCAACACTCTTGGAGACTCATGTCAGCCCCATTCTTGACCACTGTACCTGTGTATAGATTTTTGGTTATGTCCAGGATGTGACTTTGCTCGACGTTGTTCAGAGACGATGGGTTAAACAAATGCATGGTATGTCTGAAGTATTGTACCGTGACTGGGTGTTACCTCTAAATTTGTTATATATCAGTGGTATGACCCAGTAAAGCATTTAAAAAGCATTGTAAAGTTTGTTGTTATGACACTGTGGGCTTGGATTTTGTCCTGCTGGATGCATAGTGTAAGTTAAGTCTAGGAATTTGCTATAGATTTGAACAGCTATCGTAGTTAAAACAACATTATTTTTGGTATGGCAGTTATGTTATTAGTAAACGATCTTAGTCATGAACCAGATCACGTGGGATATTGGAGTAGGATTTATCATCTGGGTGTGGTGGGATACACCGTACATAATAGTTAATTAATGTTGCTTAGAGTAGAGTAGAGAATCCTCTTTAGCTATTTTATAGTTGTTGTTGTATGTTTTAATTGGTTATTATAGGAATATATATGTTTTCGATAAAAAACCGCCTAATTTCATTTAATATTGGGTATAAAATACGCTAATTGGATGAAATGTTGAGTGTGAGTGTTAAAATTCTTAAATAATTTTATGTACATCTCAATTATGTTTTCCGCTCGCATGTCATTACTAGATGCTTATTCCCGCAAGTCTTACTTACAAAAAGGTTTGTGATATGTTGGCAGTTGTTCACTTAGAAGTTATTAATTTATTCAGGCTTTGTTATGAGATTGCGTTCCAATTCAGAATATCTTTCTTATTTGAGCGTTCACAATATCCACTATAGCATTTTTCACTGAAGGTTTGTGATGATGACCGTAAACCTAACTCATCACAACCTTATCTAACCAAGGACTATTTTTTTTTCTACTGTTTTCATACATATGTTAGGTTATTCTTCATTGATTGAAGCCTTGATCTTATCAAATCTATCCACTTGACTCTGTAGTTTTACCAATCTTTAGCAGATTGTGTGCCTATATCTATATTTTTTCACTTTGCTTGTTACAACTCCAGTAATATCGATTAATTTCAAGTAAGGTTAGGTGATCGCTCGTCAGTAGACTGTAGAGTTCAAGTTGTTTATGTAAGCTTCCGCATATGTCAGCGATTGTTATGGGTGCTAAAGAGTTAGCAAGTTTTATGTATGGTTTTACCGTTTGAATGAGATTTTTTGTAGTATTGGATGTGTTGCTTTTACTATTTTCGTCTATTATAACAAATATTGCATAAACCCACTCTAACATATTTACTACAGATCTGTGATGTAAGGTCCGAGGTACACAAGATCTAGAATATAAACCAAGTCGAAGTTACATAATTAGATGAATATATTTAATGCCAGATATCATAGATCAAATATCAATGAATGCCATAAGGGTTACCATTCACTGCCAAATATATTAAAACCTAGGCAACCTAACCTAACAGTCATCATAACTAATAGTTAGGTATTTTTATTCATGTTTGATGCTCATGTATGCTATTGATATGAATGAAACTCTCCACTTGAGCTGTTCATTTTACATATAAAAAGAAGTTTGAATACATTTCTCCAATTTGATCCAGCAAATATCCTTTTGTAGATGTTTAGATTCAAGATTTTTTATCGATGTCTCTGTTACATCTTTGGACGAGACTCAGCAAGTAGGATCCAAGAGAACTAATGCACTTCAATTTGTTCCACTTTTTTAATGTGGAACAGTTTCACGCAATATTAGGTTCAAAGATTTAGTCATCCTAACCAACTCAACCAATAATTATATATTTTCATTCGAGTTTGATGGTTATGTATGATATTTAGTCATTATTTTGTGCGATGTACATATCCAATCCTCTCCTCACGACTCTATTTTACGTTTTTTTTTAATGTCACACACCAGGTATACACATAAATGTTTTCATGCATATACAGAGTCGTTAGCGTCACAGTATCGGCATATGTGTCGACACAATGAATATATACTGGGTCGTTAGCCTCACTGTGTCGGCACATGTATCGACCCTATGCATATATACAGGGTCGTCAGCCTCACTGTGTCGGCACATGTGTCGATACCATGTAAGTATTTACATACATTTCGTATAAAAAGGGTTACCATACACCGCCAGACGCATCGATACCTAGGCAACCTAACCTAACCTAACCAACTTATCTATGAATTATGTGTCCTCGTTTGAGACTTTTCCTGCATACATGATACTTATTCATTGATTTATGATTTATTCATACCAAATCCTTCAACATTGCTCTACATTTTGATCTATCATTTGCAGTTTTGATGTACACTTTCAATTTCGATCAACCAAATTTCATCCATGTTCAAATGCAAATAACATCGTTTGTTTGAATTGTTATACATTTTTTCATATGATCCTTGATTTTACATGTTATTCACACCCATCAAAACCTAACCTAACCCATGTACGGCATTCAGTCTTTGTTATATACATATGAAGCCCACCAAACAACTCTAAATATCACTTTAACATATATGTTATTTATTCCGTTATCACTCTCAACCCGTATTTGTTAGCAGAGAGGACCCATTTCCAAACTTAGATGGTGTGAATGTTACAGATTTTTTATGTTATTTTTTGATTTGAAACAATTTTACATCACTTTAACATGTTATTCAGACACATCAAAACCTAACCTAACATTATGTATGATATTCAGTCATTGATATACACATATGAACCCCTCCAGCCGACTCTAAATATCACTTAAACACACATGTTATTTATATCGTTCTCACTCTCGAATCAAATTAGTTAGCAGAGAGGCCCCGTTTTCAAACTTGCATGGATTGTATGCTACAAGTAATTCAAATTTGTATCCAGTTTCATACAAACGGACTCATAGTCTCACACTATGTTTTCCTTATTCTACTTCAATATCTCTTATTGGCTCTACAACCTTTGACGACTTGCATCTCTGATTTAAATTTATTCCCTATAATTTCCATATTCTTGACGATGACTTCGTTTCACGATCTGATCGGACTCTGATTTATATCCTACCAATCTGTAACACATCTAGATCATCTACCTTGATTTAGGTTTCTGGCATCATTTCACGCCTTGAAACATATGCTTCTACTGATTTCGACAATTCGATGTTCCCTCCGACTGACACGACATCTGCAATTCTTTGATTAATCTTTTAGTTCAGGATAATTTAATCATTTCATTAAGGATTTACATAGTTTTAATAGTATTTATTGGCATTGTATTTAGACCTTACTGGCATCATCAATGACATCTACCTCGTTTTTTGATTTGAAACAGCATGGTTTGTACATCCAATCATACCCATTAGCACTATATATCAGTTTCATCTTAAAATCTTTAATAAACTCTATCACAACTTTGATGCGAATACCGAAGGCTGTTCCGTTCCCGTGAGTCCACAAATGTATTGCTTGTTCTTCTTCTTGAACCTTAACTATTCACAACTTCTCCAATTCAAAATCATTCTGAACTTCATCTATGAGAAATGTTGCATATGATCCAGATTTTATTTTGTTCATAGGTATAATTTGTTTTCCACTACATCAGCTCATTACAGGCATAGAATAAAGAAAAATATTCGTATCTCAAAATTTATTCACAAGTGTTGGATGAAGAAATCTCCGAATGTGATATGAGTAGGATCGAACAAAAATTGACTAGTGTTGAAAATATCAGTAATCTCAGAATAGGTAAAACAAGAATCAAAAGAGGGGTGTGAGAAATCATTCATCTATGGATGCAGGAAAAAGGAAGTCGGCTTTGGGTAACTAATGTTGACGCGTTACAGTCGTATGTAACAAAGATTAGGGGAACTAAGAAAGCCAATCTCGAAAATGATCTTATACAAGTGGAGAAATCATCATTTTGCCTGTTATAAAGCTGATGTAGTGGAAGAAATATTATACTTATGAACAAAAGAAAATCTGGATAGTATGCAACATTTCACAATGATGAAGTTCAGAATGACTTTGAATTGGAGAAGTTCCGAATATTCAAGGTTCAAGCAGATGAAGCAATAAATTTATGGACTCACGGGAACGGAACAGCCTTCGGTATTCGCATCAAAGCTATGATATAGTTTCTGAAAAATTTTGAGAGGAAACTGAAATATAATGATGATATGTATGGTTGGATGAACAAACCATGCTGTTTCAAATCAAAAAACGAAGTAGATATCATTGATGATGATCTAGATGTGTTACAGACTGGTAGGATTTAAATCAGAGTGCGATCAGATATTGAAACGAAGTTATCGTCATGAATATGAAAATTATAGGAAATATAAGGTAAATCAGAGATGCAAGTCGTCAAAGGTTGTAGAGCCAAGTGGAGATATTGAAGTAAAATAAAAAGAACATAGTGTGAGACCATGTGTCCGTTTGTATGAAACTGGATACAAATTTGAATTACTTGTAGCATTCAATCCATCTGAGTTTAGAGATGGGGCCCCTCTGCTAACAAATTTAGGTCAAGAGTAACAACGAAATAAATAACATGTATGTTAAAAAAGATATTTAGAGTCGTCTGGAGTGGTTCATATGTATATTACAATGACTGAATACTATACGTAGGGTTAGGTTAGGTTAGGTTATGATGGGTGTGAATAACATGTAAAAGTGATGTAGAATTGTGTCAAATTAAAAATTATATGAAATACATGTCACATCCAAACCATCTAATTTCGAAAATGGGTCCTCTCTGCTCACAAATAATGGTTGAGAGTGACATCGAAATAAATAACATTTATGTTAAAGTGATATTTAGAGTCGTTTGGAGGGCTTCATAGGTATATAACAACGACTGATTACCGTACATAGGTTAGGCTAGGTTTTGATGGGTGTGAATAGCATGTTAAATCAAAAATAATATGAAAAAATGTATAATCATTAAAACAAACGATGTAATTTGCATAAGAAAATGGATTAAATTTGGTGGATTGAAATTGAAAGTGTATATCAAAACAGCAAATGATAGATCAAATTGTAGAGTTATGTGGAGGGATTTGATATGAAGATATCATAAATCATTGAATAAGTAGAATATTTATGCAGGAAAAATCTCGAACGATGACATAATTCATAGTTAAGTTGGTCAGGTTAGGTTAGGTTGCCTAGGTATTACAAGTGTTTACAAGTGTTTACAAGTGTAGGAAGACAACAACAGGCCAATTGGCCCAAACTAGGTTGCCTTTTGGTGGCAAGAGAATTAGTTTTGAAGTAGAACGTCTAAAAGGTATTGGCAGTGTATGGTAACCCTTTTTGCACAAAATGTATGTAAATGCCTTCATAGTATCGGCTCATGTGCCAATACAGTGAGGCTTACGACCCTCTATGTATGCATTGTGTCGACACATGTACCGACACTGTGACGCTAACGCCTCTGTATATGCATGTAAAAGTATATATGTGTACCTGGTGTATGACATTAAAAAAAGCTACGTAAAATAAAGCCGTGTGGAGGGTAATTTGATATGTACATCGCGCAAAATAATGACTAAATATCATACGCAACCATCAAACTTGAATGAAGATATATAAATATTAGTTAAATTGGTTAGGATGACTGGAAGTAGTGTATATGTCGACAAAAACGGCACTAGAAATTGTCTACAAAAACGGCACTAGAAATTGTCTACAAAAACGGCACTAGAAATTGTCTACAAAAACGGAACTAGAAATTGTCTACAAAAACGGCATTGAAAAACGTTCACAAAAAACGGCAATGGAAAATGTCTACAAAAACGGCAATCGAAAAGGACTACAAGAACGGCAATCGAAAAGTACTATAGATTGGTGATAATTAATGGATGTATGATTTGTGAAGGAATTAGATTTTGGCTATAATTAGTGACTCTAAGTATGATTTGTGAAGGATTTGGGATGTTTGCTTTCAGTGAAGGATTTAGGATGTATGCTTTTAGTGAAGGAATTAGGATGTATGCTTCTAGTGAAGGAATTTAGATTGGTGATATTTAATGGATATATGTTATTTGTGAAGGAATTAGATATAGGATGACTAGATATTTGAACTTTTTATCGAATGTATTGGTTAGGGTGTTTGTTATTTGTTAGTGACTCAGACGCTGTACTTCTCTGACACTGTAGTTATTTGTTAAGACTGGATGTATGCTTTTAGTAAAGGTATTCGATAGATGATAATTAGGATATATGTGATTTGTGAAGGAATTAGATATAGGATAATGTGGATGTATGCTTTTAGTGAATGTATTGATTAGGATGTATGTTATTTGTTAATGACTCAATCGCTGTATTTCTCGGACATTGTAGTTATATGTTAAGACAAATTGATCAAGTTAGTTACTGATGATACGTAGAGATACCATGAACGGAGGTTTTTTGTGACTCGGCTAATGCATTTTGTTAGATCGCATCTCGAGTGGTCTGTTCTATTTGGGTCATGTGAGGTACTGTTGGTACATAGAGCTTGCCCGTGAACGGAGTTTTTTTGTGACTCGACCGAATATGCTTTTAGTGAAGGAGATAGATTGGTGATAATTAGGATGTATGATTTTTGTGAAGGAATTAGATTTGGCGATAAT
>SDVV010008141.1:0-15280 GCA_016164225.1 Gammarus roeselii | reverse complement strand
TACTGCTCTTGCCGTAGTATATATGCAAGCCTCTAAGCATGCCTACTCAGACTAGAATACCCTGTGAAGAGACAGACACGTCCCTCCAGCCTAGACTCAATGGCGAGCTAAGACTGTATTTGAGACATTACATTTTTGCAAGTGTTCTTAACAGAGTACGAGAGATATATCCCAGATGTCTTAAGAGCATCGTAAGCCTCAACCTTTTATTGTTCCGGCTCAAAATATAACTAAAAGAACCTATGTTTTTCTGTGCTTCGCTGAAAATAAAACTAAAGTAACTTGTGTTCACTATTTATAGTTTCCTCGGCATTTAGCGCAGTAAAAACTTATAACTTCACCTGCTACCACTTCTCAAACGCTCTTCTTTTCCGTGCCACGCCAGTTTGACCTCCTCGTTCCACCACTCGCAACCTTTCCTTCTGCACCCGCCCACACAGCGCGCACCACACACCTTCTTCGCACATCTCAGCAACGCATCCCTCAATGTCTACCATTCTCCCTCCACATTTCTCAAGTCCTGTCCTCACACATTGTCTTATTCTTCCCACAACGCCTGCTGGAACTCCTCGGCTCTACTTCTCACATTCAGTTCACTCACTTCCACTACCTCTCTTCCTCCTCCCACTCGTTTGTTGCCCTTTCCACATCTGCTCCACTCTTAATCTACCTTCCACCAGCAGATGGTCAGACACTCCTCCACCCTCCCTTCTCAACACCCGCACATCCAACAGCCTCCCCACCACTCTCCTGGATATCAGCACAAAATTCATCACTGCTCTCTCCACCACTGCACCGTGGGCCATCCTTACCCATGTGTACATGTGGATATCTCGCTTCTTGAACAAACTATTCCCAACCACTAACTCCTGCTCCATACACAGACCAATCAGATTTTCTCCATTGTCATTTCTACCGGGAACGTCATACCTTCCTATCACATTCTCCACCACTACATCTCCAACTCTCGCATTAAGGTCACCCAGTATAATTACATTGAAATGACCTTCAAAACTCTCAATACACTCACTCAGGTCAGTCCAGAATTGCTCCCTCTCCTTTTCACTCCTCTCGCTGCCAGGTCTGTAAGCACTCACAAATACCCATTTTTCTACGCCTAACCTAACTTTCACCCACATCAATCTTGAGGACACCTTCTTCCACTCTATAACACTACTAGCCAACCGATCACTCAATATCAAAACCACACCTTTTCGTGCCAAACCTTCCTCCACACCAGACTTTCTTGCACACACCACACCAAACTCACATTCTCCCATACCTTTCAATTTCGTCTCACTCAGCGCCAACACATCAAACTTCCTCCTTTATCATGTTTATATTCTTCTTTGAATTCATTCTGTGTATTTTATTATTTGATGTAAACATTTCAGTTTGGTATGAACTAAGTAACGGCATATTTTAACTAATACGGAGTATCAATACCATAAAAATTGCCAATACTTGCCGATACCAATACTTTGCCCCCATCCCTTGATTCTAACTTCTTAGAATAGGCCCAGTTTTCACGGAGCTTATCTCGCTCCATCAGACGGTCTTCAAAATAATGACCTGTAGGTCACAGTGCTGGAACACTGCAGCAATAGAAGAAATAGTGCAAATTTCACCAAATGCGTTATCTTCATTGCCTTGCTAAATGTAGCACGCTGTATCCGGCAAATACCTCTTCCCATTGCAAGGCGTCACGATGCACGAGCCCCTTTGGCGCTGCGTGCTAGAATTATTTGCAAATAATAACAATGAGGGTCCTTATCTGGGGTACCTCTATTCACATGGAAACCAAACCAGCTAGCAAAAGCAAGATAGCAGAATACAAATTGGCAGTCCTGTCAGTAGGTGAATAAGGAATATTTATTTCTAACCTGGATCACAGGTCATGCCAAGATGCTGTGAAATCCCATGGCCATTTTACCTGTAGACCAATTGCTTTCCACTAAGTAAGACAATGAAACTGCATTTAATTATGTGATGTATTTATTGCAAACATTTATCTCCCACAGACCAAAAAAGTTCATTCATTCATCAAGGAAGATCCACCTGCTGATGCTAAGCTGAAGGCAATGGCCTCAAAAATTGAAGCAGTTTTGTTATCCTCAGCATTCCTACAGAAGACTCAACACACATCAGCTGGCACGAAAAAAAAAATGCACGTAAACGAAAATAACTCTGCATCTGTTGATCCTGCACCTTCCTTGCCGCCTGCCAACCGTCCTTGCGGAGTGTTTCCTGGTGGCGTACAGCCGGAGAAAGTAGTCCTGGTTGTTGATGATACCATTTCTCACCTCAATCTGGAGGAACTCAGGAACAAAGGCTACGATGTCCTCACGGGCAGCAATCTTGACGTCTATGGCTTCTTGCAATTGATTACCAGTGCTGACCACTACATGGAGGATGGTGTCCTCTATGTGGTGCAGCCTGGCTTGGATTTTTTCCCCACCAACATAGAAGTGGTTCATAAAAAAATGGTTGAATCTAAAGTGGACAGCAAGCTATTGAGAGCTGATGATATTTATGGCTTGCAATCATCTTTTATGATGGAGAACTTCAAAAAATCTGTCAGGTTTGGAAAAATACACAGTCATGAAGACATTTTTGCTTTTTCTGATGATGATTTGATACCCTTGAGAAAATTCACACTCTCTTCACCCAACAATAATAAAATAAATTTGAATTCATCAATGTTAGCTTCATCCTCTCAGACCAATTTCGCAACTAGTGATTCAACCAGAAAGGGAAAAATTATTTTTCCCAATTATGGTCATGCGATTGAAGAAGCGCCCAGCCACAAAAAGAAAGATTCTTCACCAGCCCAGTCTGAGGAGCAAGACTCAAAATCAATGGCTGCAGCGCACAGAGTCTGTGAGGCTAGTCTCTTGCAGACCATTGTTGCCCGCAGCCTGCAACATGCACTAGCTTTAAGGAACTCTGTCCTAATCAATACACTCAACAGTGAAGTGGTCTTCCTGGGGTACCCTGTGGAATGCCTCCGTGCTGACGATGCATCAAAGGATTTTCCTGAAGTGAGCATCAAAGTCAAGGAGCTAGTTTGTTTTATGAAGTAGCTTGCTGTGTGCCTGCATGTTCATCTTCATTATGGCTATTTATCCTGTGATTAATGCAATATTTGCAGTCTTTATTACTGAAATGGTAGATAATGTTTTCAGATCAGAGCTGTTAGTCTTGGTGGCCAAGTTGGCTGCCTGTTGGCCTTGATTATTAAGTCTGTCTATTGGAATGCTAAAGTCTGAAAGTAGGCTGTTCCACCTGAACCAGAGCGAGATGGTCTGTCAATGACCCCGTAGCTATAAAGCCTTCCCATTAATATGCGAGTTGAAATGGTCACTAGAGAATGCTGGGAAAAAATGTGATGTAGGTATTTAAAAATACGAGTGGTTTCTTTATAGCTAACTTGATGAGTTTTCTTTTATTGTATGGTACACTTCAGATCAAATTACCTCTTGATTAGTCATCTTATCCATAGCAATGTTTTGTTTGATTATTTGATTTTTTTTTTGCAGATGCCTGAGACGTCTCTGAAGCATTTGGCAGGCAGTTTCATTGCATCTCTGCTCCTCTTCAATATATTTGCTGCCAAGACATGGAAGCTTGGAGGGTTTCCATCTCTGAACTTTAACAACGACCGGGCGATCTGTATTGATGACAGTGTTCTGGAGACCAAGAAGCCCGGCGTCAAGACCACCCATGAAACTATTACTGTTGTTGAACATGATTCTGAGGAGATCCAGGACTCAGCCTTCATGAATAAAGAAAATAGCTCTACCACAACAGCCATGAAGTCCAAAAATGGTGGTAGTGACAGATTAAGTGAAGTGTCTCGGAGCTGCTCCTCTGAGACGATCATGTTTGATGAAAGTAATCGTGATGATGATATAACACCGTGTGCAAAATCCACCACTGCCAAGCAGTCGCCCAAAGAGGGTGCTCTTAGAGACTCTTCGTTGCTGGATGGAAGTAACAATGCTCTACTGACGGAAGTGGAAGTGATCGATCTTGATGTTGAGGACCAAGAAAGGTTTCTATACGAGTTCGAATCAAAAGGAGACGCCGCCAAATGTCAGCATTTGGATGCAATTGAGGTTGTGTCTACTGAATCTATATCGTCTTCCAAGTCTAATGGCCTCTTGGACCTCAGACAATTAAAGCAACTATGCATCGTCAAACGAAACCTCACTGCAGACGTTGTTAGAGCTCTGGACTTGGTCTCTGAGCATTACAAAGTTAAGGTAAGCGAAGGTTGTGGTGGAGGTGGGAGAAGGAGGAATATATACCGATCATGATTGAGAAGCCACACTAAATATTTATTTAGTACATTGACAAACATCTATCATCTATCCTACCAAAGCTTGGTGTCCGGTTACAAAATAAACCGCAGTACTTTACACAATACTTGAGCATGCCGAGTCGAGATTGCTCCTTGCTGTCTCCTTTGTCATGCTGGCATCACATAGCGCCTGTACTTGTGGAGTTACAGTACCTTTGACCACTTCTGCATTTGTCAGGCTATGTACCATGAATCAGCCCACTAGTAATCCTGCTAACACTACATCAAAGAATTTTTTGTTCATTACCCTAGTCCAAACGGGGAATTTTGAGCACTTTCTGAGTATGCCAAAAATTCAATGGCTGCATTTATTGAGCATTGTTTCCTTGATATAAACTAGCTTCACACTTCTGCTTGTGGCAATAATGTATCTTTATCACAGGGAAGCTTTCCTCCGTGGACTTCAATCATGGGTGAAGCAGATGCCTTCAATCCTTATGGCAAATCTTCAATCTTGAGGGAGTATGTCCAGTTTGAGTTTTTTAAGGAGGAGTGCAACTCACATGGCAAGACTGTGTACCAATGCACTTACCCCTGCAATAGTTTGACCTGCTATACTGCGGAGGAAGCAGAAGATCATATCTACACAAGACAACATACCACAAAGATGAACGCACTGGCTAAGGGAGCTTCTTCTGGAGAACGAGATCTAGCTCGTCACCTTCTTGATCACGCAGAGAAGCACGGCACACCCGTGGTTCAAGGTTAGACCAGGACTACGAATTCGTGTTGCTTGCTTCTGAGAGAGTGAGATAGAATGAGTGAGTCAAAAGGAATAAGAGTTCCAAAGTGGCAATTCCGCCCTTAATTCACTTTTGCGTAATAGTGAATATCCCGTTGTCCCTCATGAAGCTCTCTCAAACACGTAAGCCTCTATGCTGCTTGTGTACTACTGAGCAACCCACGGTTCAACAACCTTTCCAGTGTCTCGCCCACCTCTCCCTATAAGTACTATGGTGGTGAAAGGTGTGACGAGAGGCTTTGGACCTGGCTCTCCCTGACTTGTAGCTAGGGGACTTCTGTATTAGGGCAGGGCCATCTTTTTTTGTCACACTTCCGGCGTTTGGTTTGCTATGCAAGTAGCCAGCATCCCACGGCCTAATCAAAAATAGACTAGAGCTGGTACACTTATTTTGCGGTTAAAGTCTGTGATTCCGACAGTGTTGGGGAAAGCACAGGGCCAACCCTGTTAGGCCTCTGTGTCTGGTTAGGCCACCCCCACTCTGTCCTGAAACTTCATGGGACTTCTTCCTCTCGACTAGTTACCTGATTTAGTTCTGATTTACTTGAAGTTTCCATACTGTTTTGGGTGGGGTTTACTTGACCTGGTATGGCAGTGGTATGCCAGTGTTACAGTCGGAGTTCATGGTACGGACAGAGTGTTGCAGGGTTGTCTCCGTGAAAAATCTTGATATCTTATTAGAAAAAAATATTTGTACATGAAATTTTAAATTTCCTTGAAAAATATTGAAAATTTTGGCTTATTTATTGCAATCAACCGCAGCTTGTGCCATTTGTACATGGCTACATATGGGGAAGCTTTGCGCAGAGGCAGTATCGTAACCAATGAGTGACAAATGAGTTTGCATACTGTTCTTCGCGTCTAAGCTCCAAAGTTTTATAAGCTTCCAGGGTATAGATATTTTTTTTACTGTGTCAAAATAAGAGCTAGTCACCACTCGAAGCCGAATATCGCTCCGAGACCGAATATTGTCTTGTAGCTAAAGGTTAAAGTTTTCAACTATATTGGAGAGATCGACTATCATCTCTTTAGAGCAAGAGCAATAAGGCACCTCAGAGAGATACTCCCTGGGGGTATCCAAGACTCACCCGTCTTCCCGCGGTGTCCTCGTTGAACACCTAACTTCATTTGTCCCTTTGTGTAAATATATTTTGATTTGAAAGATCCCTCCACCATCCCTCCCTTTCAGTTTGTAGCTACACCCCCCCCCTAGGTGCACAAAGAGGTGAGCTCCCCAATGACACCAGTGTTTGTGAATTTAGAATCGAAACCAATTGAAATTAGAACAAGCAACAAAAAAATAGTGTAAAAAAAATAGTGAAAAAATAAAATAGGAGTAGAATTAAGGATTAAAAGTTAGTGAATATATTCGTATATACAATAAAAATATATGTAAAGAAGCCCCCACCTTCATTACCCAGAACCCCGGGTAGAAGCCGGGGATCAAACAATGGGCAAGACCATGCCCTATCGGAGAGGGGCTGACGGCCCCTCCAGAGCGTCGCACTCAAACCAGTCTGCAAGAAAGGGAGACGAACCCATCAGAAGTTCCTCGTCGACAAGAGACCTGACTCAGGTCGTAATCGGCGACAAAAATCAACGCGTCTTGAAGCTGGACGCGAATATAACCGGAATGCAGAATACCCTGGGCAAGATATGCAAAATGATGGGCCTTTTCGAGCTGGAAACTGAGGACTGCTCGGCGCTTTCTAGTGAAGTCGGCGAACGCCTCACTAAACTCGAGAATCTTTTTGCAACTATGAATGCCCGACTAGATGAGCTGATGAAGAGGATAGAGGAGAGGGAACCCGTAACCTGTTCGTGTGCTTCCGCCTCTGACCTCTCTGACAACATCGCCCTCCTCCCAGCTGAAACTCGTAACGCCCGAACACCAAAAAACGTAAAGAGGAGACAATACACACGATTTGATGACCACAACCTATTCAACAACGGCCCTAATGACATTCAACACTTGAAAATGACATTCGACGTCAATGACAGACCGGATATTTGCCCATATAAACTACGAGAAAAACTGGGCTCCATGACTGGCCGTCCAATTCTCAACATCACTGCCAGCGGTGACGATAGCTTTACCATGAAAGTAAACACAAAACTTCAAAGTGACACTAAACTCTCCAACAACAAAATATTCGAAAAGCCTTGCGAAATCATACCACACACAACTTTTTCCACGAGTTCAGGCCTGATTCACATTGAGGGTCTCCCGAATGATGAAGCAGACGAATTCATCACCGGACTCGTCCAATACGAGGAATGTATAGTTGAAGCAAAACTCGCACCAAAAATCAAACCAAGAAGAAACACCACCACGGCCCTTCTGCTTAAATTCAATTGCCTCACCCCACCTAACTACCGCCAAAACCATGGTTACACCCTTCGAAAGACGTCCGATGCGATGCTATAAATGCCAGAAATACGGACACACGAGCCGAGATTGTCACGGTAAAAATAGATGCTCACACGGCTTTCTAGACGACCACGATGAACGGAACGATTTCTGCCGTGCCCATCCTGAGAATCTCACTGTTTTTACTACAAAGTAAACGGCCACCCTTCGAGACACGAAGACTGCCCCCAGGACATGACTGAGAGCAATACCAAACTAAGCACAAAGTCGGGCGACGAGAGGCTGCGGCCGCGATTCGCTCCTCCCAGGTTGACCCTCCCACCCAGGAGAGATCAGCATCGTTCCCTAACCACTTCCTCATAACGCTTGTGAAGTGCGGTGCAAACAAAGTTGCTCCCTCAATGAACCCATTCACCATGGTGAACTCGCTCTGTTATGTTTCAAGTTTCCGGGTTGCGAAAATCGGGTAAATCAAGGTAGGAATGATCAAACGTTGGTTTTATTATTGTCTTTTTGTATATAGAAAAGTAACAAGTCAACAGGTAAACTCAATAGCACTGATATAATATTGATTGTTATAACGGACACAAAGAAACCAAAAGTGTAAATGAACAGCCGAAATAAATGTATCAAGTGTAAGACGAGCATAGGGTAGAGTAGGAGCCTACGCCCGCCTGCTGTAGATGATGGCAAGCCTGCTCGATCGCTGTGGCCGATCGCAAGAGTCTGTCTTCTGCCCTCTATCGTTTGGGGCCGCATCCTCCACCAAAAATGTGGGAGGGCCATGTTCATGAGTATGAAGGGATCCTTCCAATATGGGAGACCATTCACCTTTTTGGGTCATCTAAGAGGCGGGGCGTCCTACTACCCCAACCTCATTGGTAAATATACAACAAAATCCGTTAAGTAAAATACAGGCTCCTCCTATCTATTGTTTAACATATATGATACCCCTGAGCTAAACAGTGTTATGGGATCTGGTCCCCCCTTTTGCCAACACACGGTGTTTTACGAGGTGCGCAAATGGCCCTCAATTCGTCAATGTCTCCTACGTTATATAATCCGCGAAGGGGCCACCTGTTTCTTTTTAAACAAACATCGGAAAGGAATTAAAAACATGCTAGGCAAGGGACCTCCACGTGAAACTTGAGCTAAGGGTTAACAGGCATAAGGCCTACACTGTTTCTAGGGACCCACTACGCACCTCTCGATGGTACTGTTCGGTTAGCCAAGTTTATAAACATGTGCCAGAGGAGGCCGATCATAACAGCTCTCCAAACAACTGGGAGGCTGACCAATAAACATAAACACACAGGGAAAGAAGTATCTGGCCCACATCGTGAATATCGAGCAAAGTAACGCTATACAAAGGATCAACACAATAGATAAACACTAAGTAACTCGAACTACACCCGTTCTTCAATGCTTCTAGGCGAATCATAAACACTTCCAATTACACTCTCAAAACTGACCTTAGAGCTTTTGCAGCAGGCTTAGCAAAGGATTACGGTGTCACCAACGTTTCCCTAGCAGAATGGATCAATCCACGAAACATCCACACCACCGCATATCAAATCACTTTCCCAAGACGTAACACACCGGAATTCATAGCAATCCGGGGTGAACACGGAAAAACAAAAACGTACCCAGTGGCGACATGGCCTTCAATGTGCAAAAAAGGCCTGGAATGCGGCCACATCATCAAATACTGTTAGCCATACATACCCCAACTCTGTAAGAGGTGCGCCGGCAAGCATGATCGAAAGGACTGCACAGCCCGCCAATCTAAATGCTACCACTGCTCATGCCTCCATGAAGCAGGCGACCGCAACTGCCCAAGGCAGATGGACCATCAAGCAATGACAATCAAACAAAATGACCGCAGTGTCACACGAAAACAAGCCATCCAAATCTTTTACGACGAAAACCCAAACTGACGTAATTTAAATTACTCCAAAGCAGTTAAATCCACAACTAAGTCTACCCCAGCAGACAACACTCGCGTACCGTTAACACAAACTATTACCATGACTCCAACACCCCTCTCCAGTACTAACAATACCACAACCAGCCCAGCGACCGCCCTCGTACTAGAGGCGGGCGTCCCAAGCAATGAATCCACCAGTGCCCAGGAGAGCACTGCAATAGATGCTGCCTCGGTCGACTCCTAGAAGAGGTCTAATAACCCGAAAATCGAAAGGCCAAGAGACGAAGATTCCTCCATTTAGGGTGACACTAATTTTGCTCGCATCGACAGTCCTCGAACATCTCATTACTTAACTCCTACCCACGTTCACTCGAAGCTTCCTCCTCTCACACACTCTACCAAACTTAGACACAAGCCTACAGAGCTTCTCCGCAGGGCCGTATCATCCGCAAATAGCAACTGGCTCAGCTACCAGCTCCGCCCATTCGCTTCCAACAGTTCTAAGCCACAACCCAGCATACTCGCGTTCACCTCCCTGACCACTCCATCCATATAGAGGTTGAACAGCCAGGGATACATTACGCAGCCTTGTCTCAGTGCCACTTTCACTGAGAACCAATCACTCGCCTTACTTCCCACTCAGACATATGCTCGGCTGCCAACATAACTACAATAGAAACTCTGCACCGCTTTCAACTAATGTCCACCCACTCCATACAAACGCAACACCCTCCCTGTCAATCCTGTCGTATGCCTTCTCCAAATCCATGAAAGCCCAGAACACGTTCTTTCCCTTTTGCAAGGTACTTCTCACATACCTGTCTTACTGCAAAAATCTGATCGGTGCACCCTCTACCACTCCTAAAACCACACTGTTCCTCTCCAATTGCGCAGTCCGTAGTCTCTAATCCTTCTGATCAACACTCTCCCATACAACACACCAACCACACTTAACAGACTGATACCTCTCGAGTTTAAGCATTTATTTTTATCTCCTTTGCTCTTATACAGCGGAACAATGCAGGCACTGCGCCACTCCATTGGTACCATGCCTGCAACAAGACAGAAGTTCAGTAACCTCACCAACCATTTGACAATCGTTTCTCCCCCCTTTTTCAGGCACTTTGTCGCAATTCCATCCAAGCCAGGGGCTTTCTCTGCTTTCATTAC
Organism: Gammarus roeselii; assembly: GCA_016164225.1. Classification (NCBI taxonomy): domain Eukaryota; kingdom Metazoa; phylum Arthropoda; class Malacostraca; order Amphipoda; family Gammaridae; genus Gammarus; species Gammarus roeselii. Next base: position 4,707 of record SDVV010008141.1, on the reverse strand, counting down.
CTCCACCGCCTCCTGCACCTCTTCCCTGGTAATGTCCGCCACAAGTCTCTCTCCCAAAACTGGCATCCGAACTCCACCACCCCCTGCAACAATGTCAGGCTCTCTATCATCCTCGATTTTCAACAATTCATCAAAATACTCACCCTACCTCTTCTGTACATCACCACTTTCCAACAACAATTGGCCGTTTTCATCTATCACCACTTCCTCATTTCCGGTCTCTCACTTTCTCACCCTCTTCACCTCTTTCCAGAATATCTTTTTGTTCTCCTCAAAATTCTGGCACAACCGTCTGTGAATAGAAACATATTTAAATGTACAGATGTAGACTCTAAGACAAATCTTGCTCCCTCCACACTTATGTTGCCTTCCTAATGCCTGTTTCGTCATCCTTTTACCTAAAGTTTGGTTTACCTTTAAGCCTTCATCCACTCAACTTTGCTTTCATCACCCTTTTTACCAATCTGCCATAATCCATCCTCACCGTTTCCAAACCATCTCCGAACATGTGAATTAACTTGTCTAACTTTCTCACCATACCTATTCTAATTCAAACATCGTCATTATTGATCCTGTCACTCCAGCCATGCTCCTCAAATACTTCATCTCAAGAACATTCACATTTCTTCTCTTCTGTTATCACTCCCCATGTTTCAGCTCTGAAGAGCCCAGTTTGAAAAAAAACTCTTCACACAACCCTCTCTTTGCTTCCTTACAGAAGGTATTACAGCTCATTATACTCTTCAGTGCACCCGACATTTTGCACCTTTTCTACTCTGGTGACTTCACCTCAGTTTACGCTAGTTCAGTCATCTCCACATGAGAGCCCAGGCACTTAACATCCTGTACTTCCTCTAATTACCCACCACTCAAGAGGGCACCACTTGGGAGGGCACTTGTACTGCTCACATTGACATTCCGCGGATATCTCATTAATTTACTCTTCACCACGTTAGCTTGCAGCTTTCTCCTCTCACACACATTACCAAACTTTGACACACGCCAACACAACTTCTCCGAATCAACCACCAGTGCCGTATCATCTACAAACAGTTACTGACCTAAATGCCATCTCTTCCCGTTTGCTCCCAACAGCGCTTAGCCTTGACCCATTACACCCGCGTTCATCTCCCAGACCACTCCATTCATGTAGAGATTGAACATACAGGAAGACATAACACAACATTGTTTTAGTCCCACTCTCACTATGAGTCAATCACTTGCCTTGCTTCCCACTCTAACAAATGCTCTGCTGCCAACATAGAAGCTCAGAACTGATTTCAACAAATTTCTGTACACTCCATACTAACGCAGTGCCCTATATAAAGCTTCCCTGTTGACCCTATCATAGGCCTTTTCCAGATCCATGAAGGTCCCAAGCACATTCTTTTCCTTTGTCAAGCACTCTTCTCAGACTTGTCTTGCTGCTAAAATCTGATTTGCACACCCTCTTCCCCTCCTGAAGCTGCACTTTTCCTCACCAATCCCACCATCCGTTCTCTCTAATCTTTCTGAATAACACTCCGTAAAACTTACCAACAACACACACCAAATTGATACCTCTCAAGTTGCAGCATTCATTTCTATCACCTTTACTCTTATGCAGTGGTATAATGCAAGCACTACGCAACTCAATTAGCCGCACCAAAGACACATAACAGATTCAGTAACCTCACCAGCCATTTCACTAGCATTACTACACCTCTATTTACATACTCGGTTGCTATACCATCTGAAAAAAATTGAACACCGCTTGCTTCACCAGCCTGTGTCCCTACCCGACTTGTATAGCAGGAATCTCTCAAACCACTAACAACAAGAAATAAAATAATGCACAGTAAGCTAACACGGCAAGCCCTGTTAGCCTACTGTGTCTGGTAAGGTTGCTCCATCTCCAAACTGGTTTTACCTGCTTTGCTTAGTATCATATGCAACTGTGTTGTATGCTACTCAGCCTTGTATGCTGCTGCTTAGCTCAGTGTTGGAAGCTACTAAGGATTGTATTAAGATCAAGAAGGATTTGTTCTAATCTACGCTTGAACGTACCAACTGATCCGCCTGCATTGCAGATTCTGTGCGTCATGAAGTCGCATCAGGGTTGGTTGTTGTAGCTCTTAAGTTAGTGTTCCAACCTATGGTTTCTGGTTGGGTTGTCATTCACTGTTGAAGTTTCTGTGGTCTGTGTTATTATAATCTTCCAGGATTTTGAAGGTCTTGAGTTGTTCTCCATGTCTGCATTTTTCTGGGTAAACTTTAGCATCCTTTGTTTATTTGGTACCCTATGTGCCTGAGGGTTGGGAGACCTGAAGTGAACTGTTTATTCCAGTAATGGTCCAACATGGGTGTTGTACAGTTTTGATAAAATTTATCTGTCTCTGTATTACTTGAACTCTCCCAATGTAACTGAGGACTTTGCCTGTTTCTATATTTCTGTGCATTGCCTTGAGAACCTGAGGTCCATGCTGATGTAGACTTAATTTTTTTTCTGGGTTGGTGGCTCAGGCCTGGCTGCCAAATAATGAGAGATTTGCCTAACCGACGTGCATGACAGTTCACTTCTCTGTGTTAAACAGCATTGCTATGCCTCCAACCATTCCCCGATTATGTCGAGATCTGATCTCAGATACTCAGCAGCTATGGGATTTGCTGCGTTTCTCCTAATTTGGTATTGCAAACTTTGATTCTTTGCTGACAACTCTTATGTCGAGATTGTTGATGTAGATGAGGAACAGGAGTGGACTGAGGACTGTTCCTTGAGAGACCATGCTTTCGCTGGGGGCCAAGATGAGCATCCACTATTTAGCACAACTTGCTCTGTCTTGTCTGAGAGCCACTGCTCGAGGACATTCTGATGTCCTCCAATGCACGTTTGTTCTGGGTACTCAATGGTTTGCAGCGGTTGGGTCCCCAGTGATTTTTCCTATGAGAGGTTTCCCATCAGTTGGTCTGCCCAAGTGATGGGAAACCTCTCTTAAGAAACCTCAGTGAGGATCCTCAGCAAACCATTGCATACCCAGAACAAATATGTATTGGAGCATATCAGAATAGATAAAGCAGTGGCTGTCAGACAAGACAGTGCAAGTTGTGCTTATCGGTGACTGTTTCCCGTTTGTTGAGTTTAACTAGGCGTGCCCTCCAGTTTGCTTTCATATGTTTAACTGCTCATGTGGTTGGTTTGCTTGTTATTGTGTTTGCATTATCCGTTCAGTTTGTTTAATTTTGGGTTCGTTTTGCACACCGACGTTTCTCTCGTGACGATTTCTCTGAGCGAATTGGTGCAAAGTTTTTCACTTCGGTTGTTGAAGTCCGTGCTCCTGGCTTGGTTTTCTCATGAGGATTTTGTTAGGTTTTTTAGTATGGCGTAAATACCAACAAAGTCCTGCTGCAAGGTTTTCTGAATGCCCGCGTGACTTTGTTTAATAATTTGGAGTTCATTTTTAACTTCTTAATTTTCCTTTTGTCTCTTGTTCTGCCTATCCCAGAGGCAGATTCTACAGATGCTCTTTCCACTTCCTTCTGATTTGGAGGCCTCTTAAAATTAGGTGCTCATTTATGTGTGTAGAATGGCTTTCTTCTCTTCATTCTGATTTGGAGGCCTCTTTAAATTGGGTGCTTCATTTATGTGTGTCGTAGCAAAAAAATTTGTGTTTCAGTCAGTCCTGACTTTTTGCCTACTAGATTTTCCATCTCTCACATGCTGCTCCTGCTGGCGACCGTTTTGGGCCTCAACCGCAATAGAGTCTGACTGGATCAGGTGGTGTTGTCCAATACATTGTTGCAAGTGGTGCCCTGTCCTCATCCAAGGAGATAGCCTTTGTCAACTGTTTCCGAGTCATTTCTTGTTGCTTCCCTAACTCCTTTAATTTAATATATAGCTATTCTATTTTGGTCTTTTTTAATTTTTTGTTTTGTTTTTATCTCTATTGTTTTGCGTATTTTTTCTTGCGCTGTCACGTTAGTTTGTTCAAGAGGAGGGAGGGGGGAGGGGGAGTTTGAGGGGGGCACTCCCACAAAGGCCCTCTTTGTTCTTGTTGTGTCCTTCCTCTGCTTGGTTTTTTGTTCTTCCTCTGCTAAGGTACTTTCATCCTGACTTCCCCAAGTGACCCATACACAAGAACCCTAACTATCACCCCAGCTCAAAGATTTTTCAAAGGCAGGCCTGTCCCTAACAGTTGCCAGTGGTGAACAGAAGACGTGGGTTAAATGGAAAACTAGACTTGTCATTTATGACTGAATTTTTCCGAGTGATAGCAAGTTACTGGGGTTCATCATTTTTATTGATGCTTTTTGCTGTAGATTAAGTGTTAGGATATGTGAAAGAGAGAATGGGAAGAGTGAGATTGCAAGTGTGAGTGTTTTTGAGGATACTTTGATTAAATGTGAGCAAGAGCTAGGTTGTGTATATGCATTAATATTGAGAGCAGGTAATTTGTTCATGATAGAGTTGTGTAAAAGTTTCACTTCAATGTCTGTAATATGTTGATTACCTTTTGAACTTGAGGTTAAATCATTCCATGTTATTTATTGAATTAACTGTTTAGGCTACATTTGCTGATCTGCTTATATTGTAGCTATACCAAAATACCTCAAATAAATTCATAAGCTTGATTTATTACTTAGTTCAATTATAGCTTTGTTTAACTAGACTTCAACACTTGTGTAAACTTGCTAAAATTTTAAGTGGTTCTATTGTGTATATGTGTATAT
>SDVV010008140.1:0-17360 GCA_016164225.1 Gammarus roeselii | reverse complement strand
TTTATATATCACATAATCTTAGCCCAGCCTGAAGCAATCTCAATGTGGCCGCTATTTGACTCCACAGAGGAAGGTGTTCCGAAAGTACAGCGAACTACTGGAAATGAGGAACCAATTTCAGCTACTACAAATCATGCACAATCACAACTAGCTCCAGTGTCACATCAAACTGAGCTTGTTACGGCGCAGAATCTCTTGAATAGTTTGAACTGTTTTATTACACAACGAGTATTAGAACCAGTTCATAATGACTTTGAACGAAGCTAATACTCTGTCATTTCTGAAATGTGAGCATGAGAAGGAGTCCGTTTACTGGCGGTCGGATTCAGACGTTGAGGCCGCTTGAGCCCTAAGTTAACCGTAGTTGGATACACTACTCCTCAGCTTATTGCCAGGTTCTTGGTGGTGCCCCCCTCTCCCTGCCACCCACCTCATCCTGGACAATATGAGAGGAATGTTTTTCTTCGTACAAGACAATTACTGTTATTGATCTCGGTTCTGACTGAATGAAATAGCTATATATCCGATTCTGACTAAATTTGAGCCATCTGCTGATTAAGCACTACACTGGAAACTCTCTACCTATAGTGGTCATTGTTGGCTACCTACCTACCTATGGTGGTCATTTGTGGCTTCCTACCAATGATAGTCATCGGAGGATATTTGCATATGGTATTCATAGTGGTTTCCTTCCTACTATATGCATTGCCGGTACTTTTCGTCGTTTAACCTAGAATATTAGGATTTAACCGTTTTCATGAATGGAAATACATTGTTTTCCGATTCGCACAATTTTAAAATGCTTAGATTGAAAGGGGTAATAATTTTTGTTATTAGTATATAAATAAAATTATCGGAACCAGAGTAGGAGTCGTCGGCGAGGGAATAATATACAATATATTTTGTCTTAAAAATAAATACCACTCAAATTCCTTCGAGCTCCGAAAGGCATATTGTTTGCCTTAAAAGTTTCTGCGTCACTTTAAGTGTATGGATAAGCTGCTCCTGTTGTGATGAATGGTTTTCACATATTCCATATAACATGGTATTTTACATTCTCAGTGTTATTGGTTGGCACTGAAAAGCAACCCGTGTTCCATGTGTACTACAACAAAATTTATAATAATTTCTGTTAGGTAAAGAGAAGTATTTGAGGAATCGTCATGTGAAATGGAATTAAATTTACGCTAGGTTATAAAGCCGTTTCTTCTCATGATCACCGCAGTGAACACATACACGTAGCATACTAGCTGCGAACGGATCTGAGTACCCGCTGACAAATGCCCTATCTCATTCCTAACGGGCACACAGATCAAGACTTCCCGCGTCGCACTGCGCAATCTCTTAATTAGTTGGACCATTCTAGATCATCGGCTGATTTATGTTAGTTTGGTTTGTCATTGTGTCGATCTCGTGTGACCATGCTAACCTGGGGTGTTCTGTACTGATCATCGAAGGTCTAAACAAACCATGAGCTAAAGAGCGTGCACAGCGTGGAGGGTGTCCGCTATGCGCATATCGGATATTACGCGCCTTTGTTGAAAACGATTGGATGCAAACCATCATTTAGTCGCACGTCTCGACACTGGGTTGAAACGACGCCCATTGCTTACTAAAACTTCTTATTGAAAAGATTTGTTTTGGCTGAGGAGACAGCAGTGACATCGCAAATGCCATCGACATCAGTTATGAAAGTTGAGGTATAATGTGTAGGACCACAACATGACAACTCTTTACGAGTTACTAGAGTGAGCGCTGTTTCTGACGAATGAACCAGTGTTGATCACGTACGTGTGTCAAATAAGTTTAAATCTCTGAAATATCTCGAACTGAAGTAGTTCGTGTTTCTGAAAATCGAATAGAAGAAATATTGTTGTTTATATTATTTGCTGGGATATTGGCATTTAAAATATTGGCACGAATTATCGTAGCATCATAAAATTTGATCTTATCGATAACGATGATGGATTGATTGAAGTTGTTTTGGAATAGGCTCCTTGCCCAAATATATATAAAGCTTGAAATTAAATGTCAGGGATTTAGTACATGATTGCAATACACAGCGAGTCCCTCTATTGGGCTCAAGATTGGATTTTGCCGTGTCATATTGGAAGATGATTGTGGCAGGAATATTCAGGATCTGGAAAGTACAACCTGACGCATTTACGGTGTCTCTATATTACATAAAGCTTTGATAATTACATAAATTATAAGCTATTCGTTGCTTCCTATGAGTTAGTGGTTCGTTTTAAGAAGTTTGGCAGAACCTACGGTGCTGTACACAACCTAGAATCGGCGCATTGGGACCCGATGGCGCCAGTTTCCATATTCGTTCGTTGCAAATAACTAACGAATAATGAAATCAGTCATTTGGCCTGGATAGGTACAACAATCAAACAAATAAATAGTATAGTATAAAGGTTTAGAATCGAATATTGTATAGTATTTTTTCGACCTAAATTCAGACTTGATGGAATTTTAAACAAATGAAAACGACAAAAATTCTCATATCCCACCATAGGCTGCAAATAGCAACCGTGAACATTCTTGCATAGTATCTAGCAAAAAAATAGAACGGAAATGTTTGAGAGATATGAGGAGAGTATCTTTCAGGCTCATATTTTGTTGTCAATACAAATTCCATGTAACATAATAGTTCACATTGTCTCAATGTTATTGGTTGGCAATGAAAAACAACCCGTGTTTCATGTGTACTATAACCTTTAGAAAATTTGTCAAGAATGTCTATGATCATTTTTCTGTATACAAGGCCGATTCATTTCTTTAACAGAAAGTTATTAATTAAATGACGTTGAAATTGTCTGTGGACAATATATCAAACGTCGCTAGAGAAGGTGCCAGCCAATCCGATCATTTTATACATCAAATCAGACGTGTAGGTATATTTCTAGAGCAGCAGTGATTATTTATTAATTTATTGAATTGACTGTAATAAAACCTAACTTCAGTTTCTAACAAGGTCCTCTACATTCTTCAACAAAATGTCTAATATCGTAGATAGACGACACTTTCAACCGAAACCAATCTCTCGCTAAATTGATAGGCACCGTTTCAATTCGAACACTACTTTCAAAAAGGATGATATTTCTGAATTGTTGACCCTGTGACAGTGTACTGTAACAAGTGCGTATATTATTTGCTTCATTATTCTTCCATTAGTGTCTTCTCTGTTCCTGGAATTTGTGATGATATCTGCCTTTCTTTCGCGACTAATGAATCGTAGGGGATTTGGTTTATCATCCAAAGTTTAGCAGAAACTTCATGCGACGATTTCGATGAACTGGCAATACGAGTGAACCCTTGAACCTGGAAGTAGAAGACTCCTTGCGATGCATCATTTCAGTGAGATCATATATCATAGATTAGATAGAATTTGATTGGGGGATCATCTCCATTGGTGCTCTGACGCGATTCTTTGTGAGCTCCCAGGAGGGTGCGAAATAGTGTGTCGTCCATACTCATCTGGGGTGTCGGTGTCGGTAACGTCTTTCTCATTTGCGACTTAGCTGTCGCAAAACCGCACAGGTTACCTTTCCGTGAGTCAAATATACCTAAAAACGTAACGAGATTCTGCATTTCCCTGAAATTGTATTCCCGCTAACTGTAGGCAGCGTTTGACAAAATACAGTTTCGTAAGATAGTTATAGAGTATCTTGACTCAATTTTACTGTATCTGGCGACTGGGTGCAATTGTACAGTATCTTGCTGCAATTTTAGTGTCCTGATGCAATTGTGCCTTGCCTTAATTCAATTTTACAATGTCTGATGCAATTATACCATATCCTAATGCAATTATTCGGTTTGATGGTGCAATTATGCAGAGTCTTGTAGTGTATGAATGCAATTATACGGTATCTAGATGCAATTATACAATATCCAGAGGTAATTTCAAATACTTGCAAATGACTACTAGGTTATAGACATCAATTCTCGGAATGAATATCAACATTGTATTTTTCCTAACATCGTCGCATTAAGACACCTCGCATTTTCCGGAAGAAGGTTCAACACAGATTCTGAGTAGGTTCAATGTAGATTCGGAGTAGGTTTAATGAGGATTCCGAGTAGGTTTAACGTAGATTTTGGGTAGGTTTAACGTAGATTACGGGTAGATTTAACGTATATACTGAGTAGGTGTACCATATATACCGAGTAAGTTTAACGTAGATTCAGAGTAGGTTCAACGTAGAGTAGCAGTAGTTGCCTTCGCGCTCCACCGGGGCTTCCAACGCAGAGTCGTCGCACGCTTCCGCGCAGGACGTGCTTGTCTAACGCAGCACCAGTGAGAGAGTGACACCGCATACTCGCCAGCAAGAGAGTATGCGGGTTGCGGTGCACTCTCTCACTGGTGCTGCGTTAGACCAACCAACACACCCACCAATCAACCCAGGGCCCCTGCGGGCGTCTAACGATCCATAGTTGTATAACTAATACAAAATTGACCACCATGAAAAAAAGGCGCAAATAAATATTGGAGCCCATGGAGGAGGAAATACTAAAATAAAGTGTTTCATGATCTATAAAATTAATAATCATCCATCCACCCCAATATTTTTCGGAAGGGTCCCATTAGGGCATAATAGTGGAGACGTCGGTTGTGTTCGATTCTGTGCTAACCCGCCTCCCGGCGCCACCATCGCCATATTCAAAAGGGGAAGTTACGCATCTCAAAAATTACGCATCTCAAAAGAGTTACGCATCTCAAAAATTGTAAATGAGATATCGAGCACACCTCGACAGTATCTACGTTAAACCTACCCGTAGTCTACGTTAAACCTACCCGGAATCTACTTTAAACCTACTCGGAATTCACAATAGACCTACTCGGAATTCACAATAGACCTACTCTGAATCTACATTGAACCTACTCGGAATCTGCGTTGAACCTACTCGTAATTTACGGTGAATCTATTCTGCCACTCTTCAATTGCCATACGGGGGAGTCTGCATTAATTTCGCGTTGGGACTCCGGTGGAAAACAGGAACTACTACTATTTCTACTACTTGAATGCCAATGATAGGTATAGGAAAGAGTGTAGCTGATAAATGGGGTATGTGCAGAAAATCAACCAATGAATAGTACATGATGTTGAGGCTCCGGTGGAACTGAAGCCAAATCAAATGGATCGTGACCCCGATTACTTGCGACTCGCGCCCTTAGGGGGAGCCTATTATGACACGTTGAGGCACGTTGAGGCTCCGGTGGAATGAGGCTCAAATCACGTTGAGGTCCCGGTGTAAATGAGGCTCGAATCTACTAAAATAAAGTGAAACATCCTTAAGTCACGTCTTTTATTACCCTATGCTTCTCATCAAATGGCAACGCCCACTACGCTTGATTTTTTCGAGACAAGAGCGTTAATAACCTGCCTGACCGTTGTCGTATGCCCAGAATTATGGCACCACGAACGCTTCAAGCAACACACCAAGGATACCGGGGCAAATGAGGCTCAAATCAAGACCTAGGATCTCGGTAGAAATGAGGCCTAAATCAAATCACCGAGGATCCCCACCTACGTCAGCAAGGCCAACGTGAATAGAGTGTGCGCGCCCATGCTCTATCGGAACGTCGCACTGGCGTTGGGAAACTTCGATACCAACAGACACTAACGTTTAGACATAAGGGCAGGTGGGAGGATCGAAAGAGGTACTTTACTGATTGGGGTGTGAATCACTCAACAACTGTAAGCCTGAGTGATCGAGTGTTCATCGTTGACTGCGGAATAGTTTTCATTGCAGCGGTTTTTTGTTACTCAGGGCTGCGATGACTCGCGTTGAGGCTCAAATCCAATTTGTTACTTGAGGCTCCGGTGGAAATGAGACTCAAATCAAATCCCGTTGAGGCTCCGGGTAAAACGAGGCTCAAATCAAATCAGTTACATGAGGCTCTGGTGAAAATGAGTCTTAAATCAAAACCCGTTGAGGCTCCGGTGGGAATAAGGCTCAAATCATATTTAAAAAAATTGGTATTCGTAGTCATTTTTCCTTTCGAGGTTACTAATTGTCATTAGTCGTCTTAGTCGCCATAAGTCGTCATTAGCCGTCATAGTACTAATTAGTCGTCATAGTACTCATTAAGCGTCAATATGCATCATTAGTCGTCATAGTACGCATTAGTCGTCAATATGCATCAGTAGTCGTCATAGTACTCAGTAGTCGTCATCACTGTCATTAGTCGTCACTGGTCGTTATAACCGCTTGGGCACGGGACACACGCGGATAAATCACAACCACCTGATGGATGCCGACATGGGACCAAATGCGCCACCTTGCCCCTGTTGCCACCTAGTGGCTATCAGCGTGAAACACTTACTGATGGATTGTAATGCACTCGCGGCAGCCTGACGAGCGTTCTTAAATCCCCCTGCAACCTGCAAAGCCTATTCACAGACCCAATCTACCGGAAAAAGCTTATCGCTGTCGGAAAACACACCGGACTATACGAAGCTGTCTAAACCCCAAACACATGTGCAAGTGAGGTGGTCTCTCCACACCTATTACGCATAGAGAACAATACATTTACGAAGATACGCGTTAACTGTTTGTTTCTTGTACGCGCTAGTACGCGAGTATGCCACAGTTGGAATATGTACTCGATTTCATCTTCACATGACTAATATTTTCACACGCGAGGCCGTGCGAACTTACCTGAATCAATGACAGTCACGTCCTATGGGGGAGCCTATTATGACTCCCGTTGAGGCTCCGGTGGAAATGAGGCTCAAATCAAAAAAAAAAAAAAATGGTCGTCGTATGTCCTCAGTAATCGCCCACAGCCGTCATTAATCGTCATTTGTTGCCATTATTTGTCATTAGTCGTCATAGTACTCAACAGTCGTCATTACTGTCACTAGTTGTCATTGGTTATCGTTTGTCCTTATTAATCTTCAATAGTCGTCATTGGTCTCCGTTAGTCATCAGAAGTCGTCATAGTACTAATTAGTCGTCAGTAGTCGTCATCAGTCGTCACAGTACTCATCAGTCGGTATTACTGACATTAATCTTCATTAGTTGTCGTTTGTCATTATTAATTTTCAACAGTCGTCATTGGTCGTCAGTAGTCATTTGTCGTCATTAGTTTTCGTTGCTCGTCATTAATCGTCAATAGTCATCATTATTCGTCATAGTACTAATTAGTGTTCATTAGTATTAATGATGAACACTAATCGTCGTTTGTTCAAGTAATCGTCCATAGTCGTTATTAATCGTTGTCGTCATTTTTTTCGTCATTAGTCGTCATATTACTCATCATTCGTCATTACTGTCATTAGTGCTCATTGGTTGTCGTTTGTCCTTATTAAACATCATTAGTCGTCATTGGTCTTCGTCAGTCATCATTAGTCGTCATAGTACTAATTGGTCGTCAGTAGTCGCCATTAGTCGTCATAATACTAATCAGTCGTCAATATGCATCCATAGTCGTTATAGAACTCATTATTCGTCATCACTGTCATTAGTCTTCATTATTCGTCACTGGTCGTCGTTTATCCTTAGTAATCTTCCACAGTCGTCATTAGTCGTCATTAGTCGTCATAGTACTCATCAGTCGTCATTACTGTCATTGGTCTTCATTAGTTGACGTGTGTCATTATTTATCTTCAATAGTCGTCATTGGTCGTCATTAGTCGTCATTAGTCTTTGTTAGTCGTCATTAAGTCGTCAATAGTCATCATTAGTCGTCATAGTACTATTTAGTCGTCTTTAGTCGTCATTGATCGTCAATAGTCGTCATTTGTCGTCATAATACTAATTAGACGTCAATATTCATCATTAGCCGTCATAGAACTCGTTAGTCGACATTAGTCCTCATCACGGTCATTAGTCGTCACTGGTCGTCGTTTGTCTTCTGTATAACTGAAGCCTATAGTAAATGATGTGGAATAATTTTACGTAAATACGGCATAGTACATACAAAATCTGATAAAATTAGCTTCAACTCAGTCCAAAACAGGGTTAAATTAGCATTTCTTTAACTAAAGTAATCACGGCTGAATCGCAACAGAATGTTATATATACATTTAAAATACCAAAATGTTGCAACAAACTGCCAATTATGCCTGAAATAATGTGGAAGATGCAAAATATTGCCTTAAATTCAATATCAGGTTGGTACCATACAGGGTCCATCGCACAGTAAGGCTGCAAATTGAGTTATAGGACATACCTACCACACTAATCCTAATAACAGTATATATAGTGATAAATGAGCAAAACAGACAAAAATATCCCAACCCCAACCGCTACGAATCCACCAGACAACCTCCAAATGAGTCAATATATCACAACTAGATAAGAATACAAACATATATGTCCACAGAAAGAAAACATATTGAAACAATTAACCATCCATAAATATATAACGATACATACACTTACAACGTAGCAAACGTGCCACGGAAACAAATTTATAAGACAAAGAACAGGCAAGAGCAAACTCACCTAATTTTCCTGGAGCGCATCCAACTTTCTACCTAGAGGGTTTCTCTACCGCACCAACCCCGCCCTCCAGAAAACTTGCTATAACACTATTCATACCAGAATCAAATATATATGTACACCGAGCAACAGGTAGGGACCAATTATACTTCACTACAACCATCTAAAGAAGAATAAGCATATTTATAAATATAATACATACTAAAATACAATACAAATTGAAATGTTCAAAACATAAACCTTGCCAATGCATTTCCGAACACTGTCCGTCCATCCGCCCGTCCCTCCATCCGAATGAGTCAAGGTTGCATGCAATGCCCCGGTGAAAATGAGAACACCAGAGGTAGTGCGTAAACGTTCTATTTATATAATCTATTAACATATAAAAGCCTACTAATATATATAACCTATTAACATACCTTATGAATAATCCGAAAACTGTCCGTCCATCCATCGGAATGAGTCACCTGTTAGCCGCCTGTCTGACTCCGGCCGTCCGTGAAAATGTGGGGTGCAAATTCCCTAGACTGAAAGTAACTCTATTTATTCCTTTCTATAATCCTTCACTAATTTGCGTTTCGCAGTACTTCTATCGACTTAGGGTTGAGTAGAAAATCTTATTCAGCTATTTTATAGTTGTTGGTGTATATTTCGATTGGTTATCGTAGTAATATATCTGTATTTAATATAAATTTGCCTAATTTCATGGAATGTTGGGTATACAATACGCTTAATTGGATGTTGTGATCAAAAATATTGATGTGTCTTACCTCTCGACCCTGGATTTGGGTCCGGTTCATTGTCATCTTGGAGATCCATTCTATCGGATTTATGTAGAGTGGTAATGTTAAAATTCTTCAATAATTCAGTGTTCATCCCAATTATGTTATCCGCTTGCACGTCTTTACTAGATACTTATTCCCGCACGTCTTACTTAAATAAATTTCTGTGATCCGTTTGCAGTTTATACACTTAGAAGTTATTGAATAATTGAAACTTTGTCGTGAGATTGCGTTCTAATTCCGAATATATGATTTATTTGAGCATTCACTAGACCCACTGTAGCATTTTTCACTAAAGGTTTGTGATGACGGCAGTAAACCTAACCCATCCGTCCCTAATATTACCAAGGATTGTATATATTTTTCCCGTTTTCATACCTATGTTAGGTATTTTTTCATTGATTCAAGCTTTATTCATATCAAATCTATCCACTTGTCTCTGTAGTTCTACCAATCTTTAGCAGATTGTATGCCAACATAACTATATACATTTTTTTCACTTTAATTGTTAAAGGTCCAGTAATTTTGTTTAATTTTAAGTAATGTTAGGTATCGCTCGTTTGTAGACTGTAGAGTTCTAAACGTTTATGTAAGCTTTACCACATGGGTCAGTGATTGTTATGGATGTTTAAACGTTAGCAAGTTTTATGTATGTTTTTTTACTTCTTAGAATACGTTTTTTTTGTAGTGTTGGATGTGTTGCTCCTACCATTTTCGTCTATTATAGCGAATATTGAATAAATCCACTCAAACATATTTACCACAGATCTGTAATGTAAGGTCCGCAGTCAACAAGATCTAGGATATATGACATGTCTAAGGTACATAATGAGCGACATATATATCAATGTAAGACAACATAGATCAAATATCAATTATTGCAAAAAAAGGAGTCACCATACACTGCCAAATACAATAATACTTAGGCAACCTAACCTAACAGTCATCCTAACCAATAGTTATGTATTTTTATTCAAGTTGATGCTTATGTATGATATTGATATGTATGAAACTCTCCATTTGGGCTGTATATTTATCGTATCAAAATCAGTTTGAATACAATTCTCCAATTTATTCAGCAAATAACCTCTTTCAGATGTTTAAAGTCCTGAATTTTATCGCTATCTCTGTTATATGTTTGGATGACACTCAACAGGTAGTATCCAAGAGAACAAATTCACTTCAATTTGTTGTACTTTGTTCAATGTGGAACAATTTCATGCGATGTTAGATTCAAATATCCGGTCATCCTAACCATCTTAACCAATATTTATTCATTTTCATTCAAGTTTGATGGTTATGTACGATATTTAGTAATTATTTTGTGCGACTTACATACCAAATCACTCCACACAGTTATATTTTTACGTTTTTTTAAATGTCGCACGCCTTGTACACACATGAACACTTCTGTACAAATTTAAAGGATTGTAAGTCTCACTGTGTAGGCACATACACACATTTGTATCCTTATACAGCGTCGGTTAACATCTGTAGCATTTTAATTCTGATCTATGATTTCTTCCATTAGAACAAAGTCCCTCGTTTTTGTTACAAGATATTTAATGTGGACCAGCTTCACGTCATGTTATGTGAAAAGAACTAATCATCTTAACCTAACCCTTTTCTAAGCAGGAATGATATATTATCGATCATCTTTCCATTCATACATATGTTACTTTTTCATTGATTTATGATATATTCATATCCATCCTCTCCACTCCGCTCTACATTTTGATCTATCCTATGCAGTTTTCATTAACACTTTCAATTTTGATCTAGCAAATTTCATCCATTTTCATATGCAAATTACATCGTTTGTTTTGATTGTTATACATTTTTCTTATGATTCTTGATTTTTACATGTTATTCACACTCATCAAAACCCAACCTAACCTAACTTTATGTATGGTATCCAGTCATTGCTATATACATATGAAGCACTCCAAACGACTCTATATATGCGATTTATTTCGTTGTCACTCTCATCCCATATTAGTTAGCAGAGAGGACCCATTTCCAAACTTAGATGGTTTAAATGTTACGGGTAATTCATATTATTTTTGATTTTGACATATTTCTAGATCACTTTGACATGTTATTCACACCCATCATAATCTAACCTAACCTTACGTACGGTATGAACCCCACCAGACAACTCTAAATATCACTTTAACATACATGTTATTTATTTCGTGACCCGTAACAGTTACCAGAGAGGCTCATTTTCAAACTTGGATGGATTGAATGCTACAAGTATTTCAAATTGGTATCCAGTTTCATACAAACGGACACATAGGCTCACACCATGTTTTTCTTAATGTACTTCAATAACTCCAATTGACTCTACAACCTTTGACAACTTGCATCTCTGATTTTTATTTAACTTTCCTATAATTTTCATATTCTTGACGATGACTTTGTTTCAAGATCTGATCGGACTCTGATTCATATCATACCAATCTGTAACACATCTAGATCATTTACCTCGAGATAGGTTTCTGGCATCATTTCACGCCTTGAAATATATTCTTCTACTGATTTCGACAATTCGATGTTACCTCCGACTGACACGATGTTCGCAATTAATTTCTCAACTTTCGAGTTTAGGATAATATGAACATTTCATTGAGGACACACATGGATTTATTAGTATTTATTGGCATTATTTACAGAACTTGCTGGCATCATCGATAACATCTACCTAGTGTTTGGATTTTTAAACAGCATCGTTCGTCATCCAACTGTACTTACCATCACTATATTTCAGTATACTCTCAAAATCCTTCATATACTCCATCATATCTTTGATGCGATTACCGAAGAATGTCCCGTACCCGTGTGTTCACAAATGTATTACTTCTTCTTCTTGAACCCTAATTATTCGAATCTTCGCCAATTCAAAGTCATTTTGAGCTTCATCACACATAGTACCATCAGAACTTTCGATATGACGTTAAATTCTACGTGGGGAAAGTCGAATTTGTTTTTCCGGTTACAGACTAACCATAAACGAATTTTTGCTCGCTACGGTACATACGCTTGAACATACGCATTCACATACGTAGACAGCCCTATACACATATACAGTTGATGACCTAGGCGAGTAATGTTAGGCTCAAATGTTTTGGGAAAAAACGCATGTAATCAACATATAATAGCTAGGTGGATTCCGAGAATGGAGTCAGTGATACGTTGAAATCAAGCGGAGACAAACGTTTTGTGATAGAATAAACCAAAATAAACATTCATATCTCAAAATTTTGTTTACAAGTGCTGGTAGAAGAAATCACCGAAGATGATAGGAGTCGGATCGAATAAATATTGACTAGTGTTGTAAATAACAGTTATCTCAGAATGGACAAACAAGAATCAAAAGAGTGGGAAATATCATTCGTATATGGATGCAGGAAAAGGAAGTCTGCTTTGGGAACTAATGTGGACGCGTTACATTCGTTCGTAAGTAAGTTTAGGGGGAATAAGAAAAGCAAATCTTGAAATTTATATGCTCCAAGTGGAAAACCTTCATCATGAGTGTAATAAAGCTGAGGTAGTGGACAACAAATAATACCTAAGAACAAAAGAAACACTGGATCGTTTGCAAAATTTCTCAATGATGAAGCTCCGAATGACTTTGAATTGGAGAAGATTCGAACAATTGAGGTTCAAGAAGAAGAAGTAATACATTTGTGAACACACGGGAACGGAATAGCCTTCGGTAATCGCATCAAAGATATGGTGGGGTATATGAAGGATTTT
Source organism: Gammarus roeselii (assembly GCA_016164225.1). Lineage (NCBI taxonomy): Eukaryota > Metazoa > Arthropoda > Malacostraca > Amphipoda > Gammaridae > Gammarus > Gammarus roeselii. The sequence continues at coordinate 4,362 of SDVV010008140.1, read as the reverse complement.
GAGGGTTTAATGAAATATAGTGATGATAAGTACGGTTAGATGACGAACAATGCTGTTTGAAAATCAAAAAAACAGGTAGATAATATTGATGATGTTAGCAAGGTATGTAAATAATGCCTATAAACACTAATAAAACTATGTATGTCTTCAATGAAATTTTTATATTATCTTAAACTCGAAGATTGAGTAATGAATTGTGAACATCGTGTCAGTCGGAGATGACATCAAATCTTCGAAATCAGTAGGAAAATATGTTTCAAGGCGTGAAATGATGCCAGAAAACCTATCTCGAGGTAAATGATCTAGATGTGTTACAGATTGGTATGATATAAATAAGAGTCCGATCAGATCTTGAAACAGAGTCATCGTCAATAATATGAAAATTATAGGAGAGATAAATGAAAATCGGAGATGCAAGTTGTCAAAGGTTGTAGAGTCAAGTTGAGTAATTGAAGTAAATTAAAAAAAACATGGTGTTAGACTATGTGTCCGTTCATATGAAACTGGATACAAATTTGAAATACTTGTTGCATTCAATCCATCCAGGTTTGAAAATGAGGTCTCTCTGGCAACTTATACGAAACGAGAGTGACAACGAAAAGTCTTCTGGAGGGGTTCATATGCATGTATCATCAAAGACTGAATACCGTAAGTAAGGTTAGGTTAGATTATGATGAGTGTGAATAACATGTTAAAGTGATGTAGAATTGTGTCAAAATCATAAATAATATGAATTACCCGTAACATTCAAACCATCTAAGTTTGGAAATGGATCCTCTCTGCTAACTAATATGGGATGAGAGTGACAACGAAATAAATCGGATATATGTTAAATTGATTTTTACAGTCGTTTTGAGGGATTCATATGTAGCTACATAGCAATGACTGGACACCATACATAAAATTAGGTTAGGTTAAATTTTGATGAGTGTGATGACATGTAAAAATCAAGAATCATATCAAAAATATATAACAATCAAAACAAACGATGTAATTTGCATATGAATGTGGATGAAAATTGAAAGTGTAAATCAAAACTGCATAGGATATATCAAAATGTAGAGTGGAGTGGAGAGGATGGATATGAATATATCATAAATCGATGAAGAAGTAACATATGTATGAATGGAAAGATGATCGATAATATATCATTCCTGCTTAGAAAAGGGTTAGGTTAAGATGGTTAAGATGATTAGTTCTTTTCACATAACATGACGTGAAGCTGGTCCACATTGAATATCTTGTTACAAAAACGAAGGACTTTGTTCTAATGGAAGAAATCATAAATCCGAGTTAAAATGCTACAGATGTTAACCGACGCTGTATATGCATACAAATGTGTGTATGTGCCCACATAGTGAGGCTAACAATCCTCTAAATTCGTACAGAAGTGTTCATGTGTGTACAAAGTGTGCGACATTAAAATAAACGTAAAAATATAACTATGTGCAGTGATTTGATAAGTATATCGCACAAAATAATTACTAAATATCGTACATAACCATCAAACTTGAATGAAAATAAATAATTTATGATTGAGATGGTTAGGATGACTGGATACTTGAATCTAACATCGCATGAAACTGTTTTGCATTAAACGAAGTATAACAAATTGAAGTGAATTTGTTCTTCTGGATCCTACCTGTTGAGTCTCATCCAAACATATAACAGAGATATCGATAAAATTCAGGACTCTAAACATCTGCAAGAGGATATTTGCTGGATGAAATTGAAGAAACGTATTCAAACTGATTTTGATTTGATAAATATACAGCTCAAATGGAGAGTTTCATACATATTAATATCATACATAAGCATCAAACTTGAATAAAAATACATAACTATTGGTTAGGATGACTGTTAGGTTAGGTTGCCTAATTATTATTGTATTTGGCAGTGTATGGTGACTCATTTTGCATTCATGATATTTGATCTATATCGTCGTACATTGATATATATTTCGCTAATTAGGTACCTTAGACATGGAATATATCCTAGATCTTATTGACTGCGGACCTTACATTACATATCTGTAGTAAATATGTTAGAGTGGATTTATTCAATATTCGTTATAATAGACGAAAATGGTAGGAGCAACACATCCAACACTACAAAAAAAAATCTTATCATCCATTACAACCACTGACCTATGCGGTAAAGCTTACATAAACGTTTCGAACTCAACAGTCAGCTAACGAGCGATCACCTAACATTACTTGAAATTAAACGAAATTACTGGACATGTAAAGAGCAAAGGGGATTTTTTTTTATTTATGTAGGCACACAATCTGCCAAAGATTGGTAAAACTACAGAGACAAGTGGATAGATTTGAAAAGAATAAAGCTTAAATCAATGAAAAAATACCTAACATAAGTATGAAAACGGGGAAAATATGTACAATCCTTGGTAATATTAGGTTAGGATGGGTTGGGTTTACTGCTGTCATCACAAACCTATAGTGAAAAATGCTACAGTGGATTTGGTGAATGCTCGAATAAGTCATATATTCTGAATTAGAACGCATTCCCATATCAAAGCCTAAATTATTCAATAACTTCTAAGTGTATTAACTGCAAACGGATCACAAAAATTCATGAAAGTAAGACGTGCGGGAATAAGCATCTAGTAAAGACGTGCAAGCGGATAACATAATTGAGATAAACATTGAATTATTGAAGAATTCAAACATTACCACTCTACATAACTCTGATAGAATAGATCTCCAAGATGACAATGAACCGGACCCAAATCCAGTGTCGAGTGGTAAATCATATCAATATTTTGGATTATTACATCCAATTAAGCTTATTTTATACACAACATTCCATGAAATTGAGCGAATTTATATTAAACACAGATATATTCCTATGATAACCAATCGAAATATACACCAACAACTATAAAAAAGCTTTATAAGACCATATACTAACATAACAGCTCTAACTTAAATATCTGACATTTAACACCGAGTTCATGCGAATAATGTTATATTTACTACGTTACCTGTTCAAATCTATAACAAAATTCCTAGACGTAACTGATGCTATGCCTCTAGTAGAACAAATCCAAACCCACTGTGTCATAACAACGAACTCTACAATGCTTTACTAGGTCACTTCCCAGCAACCAAGCACTGATATATAACAAATTTAGAGGTAACATCCAGTCATGATACGACACCACAGACGTACCATGCATATGCTTAACCCATCGTCTCTGAACAGCCTCGAGCATAGTCACATCCTGGACATAACCAAGAATCTAGACACAGGTACAGTGGTCAAGAATGGGCCTGACGTGAGTCTCAACGAGTGTGTCCATAAACAGCTAGGCTTCTGTTCACTGATGACCTAAGTAAATCACTACAACGATGAGCAGCTTGTTGTGTAACATCACTAACAAATACACGGAAGATGAGAATGACGTCCACAAGGCCATACATAATTCACGTTGAACATGGATGAAGTCCAAATGACCACCAAAGAGTGTAAGCCCCCTATAGGCATAAACAAAACGAGCTTTTACCTACGGGTTGCCACTAACTTCTCCTAAATATTGCTGAATGATCCTACAATAAACATACAATACCCTAACAGCGAGACCGAGCTTGTAACAAATGGGATCTTCTATATCTATAATAACCACGTCAAACATTGTATCAGGATGTAAAAAATATATATAAACACAAAGAATTAACAACATGCAACTAATTAGACCTGGAAAAATGTTCTACATTGTAGATACACACGTAATATATCCTAATATTTCGATATTGTATAAATAAACAACAGATTGCATTGAAGATGTGAACTGTACAGAGAACGTACAAAACTAAACGAAATAATGCTAAAAAACGCTCGCGTCATAACAAAGCAAGAAGATTAATTCTCTAGCATACCCAAAACATGCATTAAAAAACGTGATGAACGATAAAGAACTAGCATGTAACCAAACAGCAACTAATGTGTATAAGATACCAAGACATACGAGCGACATAACTGAAACAAATAGTAAAAGATGTGGAATACTTCTACGTAAATACGGTATAGTACACAAAATCTGATGGAATTAGCCTCAACGCAGTCCAAAACAGGGTTAAATTAAAATCTCTTCAACTAAAGTAACCACGGCTAAATCGTAACAGAATGTTATATATACACATACAATACCAAAAAGTTGCAATACCCTACCAATTTTACCTCAAATAATGTGGAAGATGCAAACCTAAAATATCCTAATTTCTATAACTGAATAAGATAACTATTCAAAATTCCGAAAACAATACAAATTCAACATATATCAACCGATCATTACTATGTATACATAACACAATTATATAAATATAAATATAAATATATATA
>SDVV010008139.1:0-17362 GCA_016164225.1 Gammarus roeselii | reverse complement strand
ATATTCAGTGCAATAATGTAATATTTTAGACATTTAGACATGAATTGGCGAGCCCGCAATCGGAAGACGAACAAAATGTTGATAAATCTGTTGTTGCATTCTGTGCGTATAGGCCTCTCTTTGATGCTTCATGCATGGTAACATTGCTGGCCTCAGAACAAGTCCAGTTTACAGTCCCTTCTTTGAAGCTTCATGAACGGTATCATTGCAATACTGGTCTAAGAACAAGTTCAGTCTATTGTCCACCCATTGATGCTTCTAAACGGTATCATCGCCGGCTTCAGAGCAAGTCCAGTTTATAGTCCTCTTTTTGATGCTTCATCAACCGTATCATTGCTGACATCAGAACAATTCTAGTTAATAGTCCTCTTTGTTACCCAATGAATTAGGCTCTACAGCTGAAATAACAGTTCTCACTCTAACTTGTTGTTATATAAATGATCCCAATGTCAAATCGCAACATCTGATGTCAAGAGGATACAGTGCATATTTATTGTGTTGATGAAAACCTACCCTGATATAGCTCTCTCGTCATTTCATGTTTAGGCAATAGTCGTGTTCGTAAGTCCAGCTAGGATGGTAAAATGGCTCCCTGCCGCTCGCACACAGCAGCTCTAATTACTTAGCTACAAGACTCTAGGCGTATAATTTTACCTATTTTAGGTTTATATAATTACCATGTATACATTTATTGTTCCAAAAAAAGAACATATCATCTGTGTTTGAATAATTTTATTGATTTATTTATATATGATGCTTCATGAACGGTATCATTGCTGGCCTCATAAGAAGTCCAGTTAGCTTCCCAAAAGGTCTCCAAATGAAGATTATTTCTAGTAGGTCGTTTGAAGGGGTACTGTAGACGGCTGCCCGATGTCGTTACGGCAGTCGAATTTGTTTTGTCCATATATATCATATGCATTCGCAAACTTTTATATGGCAAAATCTCATTTTGTGTTCAGCAGTGCAGACCATAGAATAATCTGAAACAAATTTAACCTCGTTCTTCTTACTACTTTTTCATCAACTTGACATTGCAATGTTTTTTTATGGATAACTGCTTACAGTATTTCACTCCGCATAAATTAGTGTTAAACGGAGATTTTTTTTCATAGAATGTACTTTTATGTTCGTTTTCAGTGTAGCTTTTGAGTGTATAAAAATAGCATAGAAGACGTCATTGTAATAATTACATTAGTGAAACATACGTAGACATCATTCCACAGCATATGTATCAACATTACAGTAGGTGACATCAATGATCATGTACGTTGAAACAAGGTTCGAGATTATATTCTAATGTTTGCCACAAATAACATTGATAACTGACAGTCATAAAACCCTTGAAAGTGAATACCTGAAGTCGAAATAATAATAAATTACTCTGGATACAGGAAATGAATATTGAACACATTTATTTCCCCTTTGAAATTATATGCGTCTGTTATGTGTCAATAATTATAACCTCCTCCTCTCGAACTGAAGATGATTTTTTTGCAACTTCCCTACTCCAGTCTTTGAAAGAAAATGTTCCTCTGCAACCGCAGTGGTCGCGGTAACCGGTTTATTGCGTCATTCGACGGCTGCAGTGCCCGCTTGAATTGCACTTTAGGCTTGAGGCAAGTTGACAGCTGTGGGAAGGTGCAGGCGACTCACATGATCCTGTGGGACCACCCTTGACTTGTGGTAAGTTGGCTGCTGTGGGATTGTGCAGGCCAATCACACGAGCTGTGGGAGTAACATTGACTTCGAGTAAGTTGGCAGCTGTTGGATTGTGCAGGCGTCACACACGATGCTGTGGGACCAGCCTTGGCTTATGGTAATTTGGCAGCTGTGAAATTCTACAAGCCTTGCTCTACGAGTACTATGACATGGAACACTTTGACAGCTGTGGGATGATACAGCCGTTCATACAAGACACAGCGACGGAATCTTAGACACGAGGCAATTTGCCGCGGTAGAAAGGTGTTGGCGCACTTAATAGTCCTGATCCTGTGTAAGGATTTATGACTTGAGGCACGTTGACTGTACACAAGACAATGTGGGATCACAATGTCGAGTATTCGGTTCAATATCTCCTTCAGAAGTCACCTGCCTCTCTAAATGGAATGAGGCCAATGTTACCCCAATTTTTAAGAAGAGGGGACTAAAACAGTCCCGGAAATTACCGGCCAATTAGTCTCACCTCAGTCATTGGCAAATTGATAGAGAGTTGGATAACGGATAAAATTAAATAATTCTAAGAATCAAACAAATTGACCAGCGATTCTCAGCATGACTTTAGACAAAACATTTCCTTTCCTACAAGCCTGTTTTTTTCATGAATTTAATTGAAATTCACGCTACAAAACCTCCAATCGATAGCATTTACCTTTACTTTCAAAAGGGCTTTGATAAAGACCCCCCCACAAAATTGCACAGGATCGGTATTCGAGGCGATCTTGACGACTGGATAAAATGCTGGCTTACGGACAGACGGCAGCGAGTTGTACATAATGGAGCTTCTTCCTCCTGGGATAAGGTTACAAGCGGCGTTCCTCAAGGATCTGTCCTAGGTGCAGTTCTCTTTATAATATTCACTAACGATCTTGATAGCAACGTACTCAAGCCTTAGCAAGCTAGCAGACGATAATAATATAGGAGGAAAAGTGCAAATCAAACGAGAGTGTCGGCAGATCCAACTAGACTTGAAGAAAATTGTTGCTTGGTTAGGAAAGTGGCAAATCAATTTTAATGTAGACAAATGTAATATTATGCGCATAGGTCCTCTTAACCTAGAGCACGAATATTTAATGTGCGCGAAGAAACTCATTCCTGTCACCGAAGAGAGAAATTTAGGAGTCATCATTAGTTATGACTTAAAAAGTAGCAAATAATGTAACGATACTGCCAAGAAAAGCATATATCCCACCCTTTCTCGTACAAAAACCCACACATTATGCTCATGTTATACAATGCATTTGTTAATTTTCATCTCTAGTATTCCGTCCAGGTCTCCATATATTATAAAAGACGTCATTAAATTAGAGAAAGTTCAACATAGAGCTACCAAACTCATTCTCTCGCTACGGAGTAAATCGTACGAAGACAGGCTACGTGAACTCAATCTTTATTCGCTAGTGAAACGCCGAGTCAGAGGCGACTTGATCGAAGCATGGAAACTTATGAGGGGTAAGGAAAACGTCGACGAGCAAACCTTGTCACTCTAGTTACGAACGGAGTGACTAGGAACAACGGATTCAAAATCGTTGGGAAACGTTTCTCTCTCGACATCACGCGCCATTTCTTCACGTATAGAGTTGTCTAAGAATGGAACAAACTTTCAGCAGAGCTGGTAAAGAGCAATACAATCAAAACGTTTAAGTCGCGGCACGATAAGTTCTACCTAAATCGCCGATAAACAGCTAAGCTGTTCCCTTTCTTGATGTTATAGAAACAGAAATGGCACATGACCCTCTCTTAGACGTTCTACTTCAGAACTAATCCCATTGCTATCAAAAAGCAACCTCTTTTGGGCTAATAGGTCCTCCTACACTTGTTAACACTTGCAAGCCTTTGAGTCGTTTCCCCTGCCGCATCAGATGAACTGGAATCCATCCCTCACGCTTCTTTCCTCCCGCACCCTGCGGCCGTTACAGGAAGGACCAACTAAATGCGGGGAAGGCCTTTTCCGCTGGGAACAAAATAATTTATTTCACAGCATCCGTCACACTTTCATGTCTTATGGCCCGCCTGGCTACCTTCTCAATATTGATGCCTCTGTCTTTCAATTATTTTTTTACACCTTGTGAATAGGAAGCTCTAGGGGAGTTTTCCAAGAATTGGATGGCTGGAAGGAAGTATAAGGGGAAAAGCTTCCAGTTAGTCGGGAGGTTATTAATACACCGTAGATGCACTGTCCAGTTTCTTCTTTTTAGCGTTTAAAATAATCTTTGGTTGGGATTGGTGAGGGACTGCTTGAACATAATATTTTAATAGAGATTGATAAGTTTACGCGAGAAGCTCAATCAGTGCTCTGTTTTACTTTCTAACACTGAGGTCTATCAAACGAATTATGAGGCAGCGAGCCAAGGTAAGAACATCCCCATAATCAGATTTGCAGATTTTTTGGTATAAAGTACGAACCTGGCGTCTTTAACGTGGCTGACAACGTCTGGTCTAAATATAGTAAATTTTATGGAAACCTTGCCTTCATTATCGAATTGGTAATATATTACTTCGACGACAACATTATTTTATATCGCAGTGTTCCACCAGGATATATTATATTTCCCAAGCTAATATTCAAACAAGAAGTCATATTTCGGTACTTCTTTTAACACGTGTATAAGGACAATGTTGGCTATGATGCATGCCGCATCGCGCAAGTCGCGTGTAATGACAAGTATTTGATACCATATCCTTGCTCTGCTGACCTGTGAAGAGATGCATCTTCCAAGGCTACACAATACCATGTTGTAAACTAAGTTATATTGGTGGGAGTCTAACAAGGACAAATTTAAATGATGGGAATTACAATAACACATCGTTAGGGTTGGAATTGATCTAATTTAATATACTTACATTACAAAACTTCAACCATGTTTATCTTGCATTGGTATTTTGACTACCACATTTTTAAGCCATTGAACTTAAAAAACAATCAACTTATGAAAAAATCAAATTTTGTTTGCACACCAATTTTGAGCGTTAAAAAAAAAACATCCAACACACATTTGAGTTTTGACAGTCAAAGTAATCACTTTTAAACCTAACATTACAATTTCGTTTCGATATCGCCGAAGCCATACAATCCTGACATCTTATGTTAAACCTACAGATTTTTTTTTTCCTAATTTTAGATTTCTAAACGATTGAAAATATTCATCATTCAAATACCCCGAAAATTTAAAACCTTGATTTACAAGACATTGAAGTTTGATTTTGTAACAGCTTCGATCAGTTCAAAATTTATAACTTTTCTAATTTCCCATAATATGTAGTGATTCTATATGCTGTTTGTAACATAATTATCATGGAAGGTGTTTTATTGAATAGTATGGTACAAAATGTCAACAGACTATCATAGTGAGCGACTTATGAAAGGGTGAGAAGCAAAGTTGCATAACAATATCAGCTATGTTAATTCTACGTAAACACGAATGCAATTGAGTAACTCTGCTCTTAGTCGTTCAATTGATATGGCATTAAAGGACTCGAGCCTCAAAAGTCAAAACCATTCACTAAATTATTCGGAATAAGTATTGTCGTTGCATAATTATCACATTAAATTATTATATTCTCTAATGAGTGAGTGGCGAACAGGATATTTATTCATTCAACAAACGTACATTATCAAAAAGATAGTGTAGAGGTTCAAAGGTTTAGTTCTGTTTTAATAACTTTTGCAGCGACGGACATGGTTTATCTTGATTAATAAGTCCCAATTAATTAATCGTCACAATATTTTTAGTTCCTGGTGTTGTTGCTTCTCGTAATTACCAACAGAAGCATTGAAAATGTGCTCCAATAGTTTTCTAATTACATTATCAGCCTAGGTTAGGAAAAAAAAATCAGCATATACTAGTCATCAATACAGCGTTATACAAACACATTTCAATCGTGTTCATATACAGTTAGTAATTCAAAATGCGAGTTTGTTCGAGTTTCAAGGACATCCATTGCAATTCAATATAATATTAAATGCAAACTCCGATGGACACACTTAGGTGGTGACACTCCTTCTTTCATCATGCATAACTACACCAATTCATATCTAGAATTCGTACTAAGTCATAGGAAGTAACCTCTTTGTTCTAACATCTTTTATGACCGCTGAGGCCGTCCATTGTCGCTCAATCAGAGTCGAGGACAAAACAGACTCGTACCTGCCAGACGAGATTACGTCCTTAAATCTTGGTTTACTTTCCTCGAAGACGACTAAAACATGGCCCGTTGTATTTGTGTTTCTAATTCTGCAGCTACAGGAGGGAAGTACTTTGGATGGGGGAACGAAAATTTAAAGTAGCTCCCAGTTCAAGTCAGTGTCACATGACATTCTCATTTACATGTTTTGAACGGTCTTCTCATTATTTGACGCCACCCAATAAGTTTTCCCAATTATATTAATACATTGATTCGTTCTCGTATCGAATCATTTCAATGCGAACTAGTTGATGTATTCATTTCTTTCTACTTAAATTTTAAGCATCAACTACAACTGCTCAAACGACACTCTGAATCAATTGCAGTTAGTATCTCGCCATCGGAGATACATTCACGTGAACCAAAAATAATTAACCGTTTGAAAATATCACAAAAAAATGGAATACCTGTTGCATGTTTGGATGTTCGAAACAATCATAACTAAAGTTTGAATCAATTCTGAGAACACAGTACTTTACTTTCTGCTTTGAACGGAGTTGCCTTTTTGTTTTGGACATTATTTATACACATTACCTTTGGCTAGAGTACATGGTAACTTCCAATTTAAGAGAGTTTTTAAATATTCAAAACATCTAGATGACCACTCAGTTTCCAAACAGGCATAGATGGTATTTCTTGGATGACTTCAAATGGAGTAAAAGAATAGATCAGCTGTTTATTATTAAAAAAAAAACGCATTCCTGGGTCAAGGCTGTTAAGTTGAACAAATTAAAACCTAAAGGGAAAACAATGCTTCCATCCTTCATAAGGCAATAATAACTATAATCTTGTGATCGATGCAAATGATATAAAGTTTACTCTGCAAGTTTTTCTATTCAGTGCCTGACTGGCAAGCTTTGAAGTGACTTCACAGAGCGTAGTTTTTTAATATCTGAAAACGAAGGTCATTGATCAAGATTCCATGGAAATGTCCTGGTTGGTTTCTCATCGACATTTTTTTGCGATGACGTCTGGTTTGATAAATGATTTATTATTTGGACCCGCTCAATTAATGAAACTCGTTCAAATGCAATATGATTTTAAAACGTCGGTCGACCGAATTATTGTAAGATATATTTGTCGAAGTTACTTGATGAAACATGAGGCAATTTGCAGTAAAATATGTCTATGTAAACTGACCTATCGGAAAAGTTATAAATCCGACATTTATAACCATCTGATTGGTATAACTTCCTATTATAATTTGTCTCTGCTACTGAATAAATTCATATATTTTGCTTGTTAACGTAGCACGGCTTACGTGTTCCGACCAAAAACCTGCTTTACAATAAATGTCCAGAACATATCCTAAAAAAATGGGTCGTCCAACAGTGGACACTCAAATTTGAGTTGACGTAATCACGAAATTACATTTTTTATTCATAGTCGATTGCTAAAAGATCACCTTATGAGATGTGTTCATTTCAGTGAAGAAAATTAGGCAAGACCCCTAACTATGGTTGCGTTCGTTCAACTTCATCATTCAAATCTGTTGAAGGAGTCAAGTTGTTTGTTAACGCCAGTTGGCGAAGGAACGAATCATGAGGTTAACGGGAACCCAATCCATACACAGATATGAGCTCTGGTCTTAATATATTCCTTTATCTCAGATACGTTGCTTAACAAATATTCCTACAGCTTCATCCTGATACAGTCATGTGTTGTCCATCATTGTTAAGCTATGGTGGATTCATAATGATCCATACGTGTCCTTACCTATGATAGAGAAGATGATTTTTTTTTATAATTATTCACTCACTACGAGATATATTAAGATTACACATCTTCTAGAATTAATTACATTTGTACGTTTCTTTTTTTGCTTCTGTACCCAATATTTTCTTTACTATCAACATAACGAAATAATTTCGGCAGTAATGGACAACAAATTCCATGCGTTACTCCATTTATTAAACACTCATAGCCCTCCACTCGGTTCCATCGCACCCATCAATCAGTGTCTGTGTTCGACCCTTCGATGCCCTACAAGTGCCGCCCTTAATGGAATAGCTTGTGTGAACAGTGGTCTATAATGTCAACAGTTCATATGCATGTAGACCACTTCAATTTATAGCCTTCTATTGTGGAAACACCGAGGTCAACATTGTGGCTTCGTTGCAAGCTCATTACACGACATAACTACGCTGTTGCTTACCACTTCAAATGCTGTGACCGATACTGAATTGGGTAAGCATCACATCCTCAAAGTATAACTACGCGGGTGCTTACCACTTCAGATGCTGTGACCGATACTGAATTGGGTAAGCATCACATCCTCAAAGTATAACTACGCTGGTGCTTACCACTTCAGATGCAGTGACCGATACTGAATTGGGTAAGCATTACATCCTCAAAGTCGTAAAGTACTAACAGTTCGTAGGAGTCGGTTCGAGTTGGAACGCACCAAGGTCATTATTTTTTTAATGAACTGGAAATAATGTGGACAATCACAATGATGGGCTATGCCTTGATGCATAAAATAAATTTTGAAATACCCACAATTTTTTTCAAATCCTATTAACAAAATGGTAAATAAGTATTATAAATTGGTAATTCAAAAAGTCACCAGAGGAAGATTGTTTATGTATTTGTTTTTCTTACGACTGTTGTACCATTATTTTAAATTAATTTAAATTATTATTCATCAGGGAATTTTAATATATATGCGTCAGTCTTCGATGGGTCGCTTCCAAAAACTTCCAATCATTCCAAAGATGTGGGAATGTACATTTGCAAAAGGAAATCCGTTTGTGGTTAGTCTATAACGAAGAAACAAATAAAACTCGTCCCGAGTGGAATTATATTTTATGTTGTTTATTGTTTTGATTTGTATACTTGGACATAGCTTCTAAGCTGTGTCCAAAAGATATGTTCTAGAAATTATATCTCTATTAAGTTTAAATACACGCGCAAAATGAAGCTTCAATACTTCTGTTAGTCCAATTCGTAACATTGGATAACTAATTTACGCACTACTGTACGTGGCTTATATATGAAATAAAACTATTCTAGGAATTATATTGTCAATTTAAAAAAATAAGTATGAAGTTACGTAAAAATACGATGTAATGTAGATGAATTATATGATCAACTTGAACGTAGTATCAAACCGACACAGTTAGCAAATCTTCAAAAATTAAAATTTCAGAGAAATTCTGATGAATCCTCCAAGCAAATATTTTCTTTGCTGAACTGCCTTCGACCATTCGAAATCAATCAGCAACCCACCAATTTTGTCCGATAAGAGATTTTTCAACAACTGGAATTCTAATAGAAAAAGAAAATGATGTCACATAGATAACATAAAATAAATATGTATCAAAATGCTGTAGGGTATATTGCAAGTTAACAATTGCCTAAATGAAGGGCAACTGGAACCACTTGACGAGAGCTTCTCATACTCTCCCAGTGCGAAGCCTTTGAAGGACGAGAGGATTAGACTGCAGTGGTTCTTAACCTGGGTTCGATCGAACCCCAGGGGTTCGGTGAGTCGTTTTCTGGGGTTCGACGGGGTGATCTCTACATTGAGAGTTTTGTATTAAATGAATAGTATATGATTGTGGTATCAAGATGAAGGGTTCGATGAATGCATGTATGGAACTTGCAGGGTTCGGTACCACCAAAAAGGTTAAGACACGCTGGATTAGAGAGAAGGGCGATAAGGTCTCTTCAGTAACTATCATAGGCATCGATTACTGTAAATTCATTACATTCCACGTCAACTTCGTTCGATGCTATAAATGGCCAGCGGGAGCCCCCGCTGAGATCGCAGTCCTCAAAAGAGTTAATCTTGTAAGCTGATTACAACTTTTCACTGCCGTCTTTGGCTCATAACTGGAAGGGTTCTTAATATGATACTATTTAAATGCCTAACAGCTAATATGAAAAAAAGTGAAGATATTGCATTTTGCAATTACAATTTTCATGTGTAAATACGAACCACACCCCGGGGATGCATGTATGAACAGCATCAGGGTGTCACCGCATCATCTGGCACGTTTTTCACAGCCGATATTGTTGGCCTCTCACTGATTTGGCAGATGTAACCAGCCTCTGATTGTTTCTACACATAAATACAAATGCGTCGGGCATTTACAAATCTTCATGTTTTTCTTCTGACAAACCCGACCTATTTTGAAGACATTTAGTTATATTCCATGCGGTGAACTGATTCACGAGCGTTGTCAGTGATATTGTGTAGTCCATCCCTTGAAGCGATTAAATATCTTTTGATTCAAATTTCCAGAGTATCTGTCGGGTCGTTTTTCTTATCATTAATCGCCAACATTTCCTGGCCCGCCAATGTGAAGCAATGCTTCCTCATCCATCATCGATATACTTACAAATTATTTGTTATGTGCTCCTCATTCACCGTGCGCATAGCATTCCAATCCAGCTACACGTCCTTCGAATGAATGCTTTGTTAGGAACTGTTGAATTACCTTGTTACACAATTACAACCGAAGCGCTAACTTGACCTTTAACCCTCACTAAATTCAGGAAGTTTTTAAAATCTGAACCATTGCGAGCATCTTAAATTCTGAGTTTTAACATAAACACGGAGTTATCATCAGTCCATCATGGACATAAAAATTCAAATGAATAAGCAGGCTGGACGCATGGACTTGACAGAACCCACCCATATTCCTGACATAAACGCATTCATACGTTCAATGGAAGCTATAATTTTTTTTTGAGAAATGTATATTATCTAATGAAGATATCAATAATATGCTTATAACACCTTGAATGTATTTTTCCTTGATCGCCATGCCTAATACTGATACTATTTCTCTGAGTCATTGTACAAAGTACAACACGTCATCATTTTTTGGTGCACCTAGGCTACCCATTGTGTGCCTCTCTGGAAACCGCCATCACACACTACATACACAGTTAATTGTGTGGTATTCCAAATGTTTGAATAATTCAGCTTGTGATGGCAGTATATCAATAGAACGATTCACTAATGGTTCGTCTATAATGAAACAGAAACACACACATGTATGACTTTGTTGTA
This sequence comes from Gammarus roeselii, assembly GCA_016164225.1. NCBI lineage: Eukaryota > Metazoa > Arthropoda > Malacostraca > Amphipoda > Gammaridae > Gammarus > Gammarus roeselii. The sequence goes on along the minus strand of SDVV010008139.1, from coordinate 6,438 downwards.
GAGGAAGCCAAGGCTAGTGCGTGTTATTTGAACGACGGGTTCTGACGTCTCGCATCATCGGTGACGTAACCAGAAGCAAGGCCAATGAACTCGAGGCTATTGTCGGTGACTGCCGATGATTGGAATATTAAACCAGAGGGGCCACGGGGTACGCGGGCCAGGCACTGCGAAGGTAGCAAGCGAATCACAACAACAGACGTCGTGTCGCGCAGCGGACGTCGAGCGGCCCTGGCTGACCGGGGGTCGAGCAGCCCTGGCTGACTGGGGGTCGAGCAGCCTAGCGGCCCAGGCGGACATTGAGGGGAGGCAGGGCCGGGCGTACCTTGGAAGGGCGAAAAACAACGGGTGGAGGCGTGTATTCGACGACGTGCAAAGTGTTAGTATTATGAACAATAGGTTAGGTTTAATATTTTGTTCAATACTCATTATGTTTGTGATGTAGGAAATTTTGGTTTCCTGCTCCTAGGGTAAGCTTACTTGAGAACCGGGAAGAACGCAAACATCGGCACAAAGAGCGAAACTGCTGTCTGGCCACCACTGTTTGCCTGCCACAAGGGCAGGGGCGGAAGTCTCACAGCCTCATCATAGCTATTGCTTGCCCGGCTTGGTCCTCGGTCAACCAGCGTTGGCTTAGTGGGGTTGAGCCAACCCAGTGAAACGCTAAGCCCGGTCAGATGGCATCAGTGTATACAGGCGACTGTTAGAGTCCTGGCACCAGTCGTCGAACGCGTGACCAGTGGATATCGTCGTGGCGATGCTCCCCTTCCACTATCGTTATGTTGGGTCAGGTGCAGCTTTGGCTTGGAAGCCGAGCCCAATTGGGTCATTGTGCATTGTACGGGGCATTAACAATCTATTTCATAACCTTGTATCATTCGGTCGACGGTTCTCTATCATCGCGGGGCTCAAAGGAAATTTATAAATAAATTCTGACGCCAATTATAAGAATTATCATCCGTGCAATCACTTCATTGTTAATAAACATCCATGTCTGCCCAGTCTACTTTATTCGCCTTGACCTCTCCTTCCCTATCAATATCCCTATATCATTCAATCATATTCGGTATACGTTTCTCAGTTTTTTTTATCGTTGGTAATGTATGAGATATGGACAAGCTATTTTGTGAACGTCATGTGAGTGAACATCATGCGAGTGTAAGGCACGACATGATAGCCAGAAACTTGTGAGTTTTCGCATACTAGAGGCGAGCTGTGCATAGATTTGGCTGTTTTTTTTTTGTGTAGAACAGGGCTGATAATAAAATACACGTTCTCAGTTTTTGGTGACAGTTACGAGATGGTTGGAGCACTTCGGCAGTCGACTCAGTGGTAGCTGAAGATCCGTGCTTCAGCTTTGCACTGAAGAGTATTTAGCTTGTCCAAGAATGGTCTCCATTTTGATACGTTTATTTGAAAATATATCCCGCTGCCCTTAACGGATTAACCGATGGAGTTGGAGTTTTGGACGAGAATTCTTCAAGCGTATCCGAGTCGGACAAGAAAAATTAGTAAGGATGGATGACCGCGGATAGTTGTAGATTAGAATACGGGGTCCCTCTCCACCGGCGCTCTAACGTACAACTATGTGTGTTTTGCCGGAGGATTGGATCTTGATCAATTCAGATAGATTCGCAGTCTGTTTGTTATTTTTTTATGCAATCCAGGTATGTAAACCCGCTCGTGCATATGGAAAAGGTTAATAGTTCCCTTCTGCTCTTCTTCTGTCTGAATAATGGAAATAAAGGTTTCACACGTAGCACGTCAGGTATATTATTGTTTCTGCATTTTATCACGGGTACACCGAATCACAGTGTGGAAGAAATAACTGTTGTTCTATATGAACACAGCTTCGTATAGGTTCACCGCCACCAAAGCTTTTCCGTGAGACTTAGAAAGCTCCTCCGTCGGGTTCGAAGTTCACTCTAGTATGTACAAAAAAATACCTTTATCTAAGTAGGTTGTAATTTTTCATACTTGTGGTATTTGATCGGGGGTACCTTCATCGGTGCTTCGACGCGAGCACCAACGATCTCCTCGGAAAACGGGAAGTTCATCAATTCCGGCAGGTTCGAACTCCGTACGTGTGGAAACGTGGACTTTAAAGAAGTTAAAAACACGTTCTTCTACTTATGGCAGGCATGCACGCTCATATATACTAAAACATGTAGATCAATTGAATTATTCTTCATTCATTATTCGTAACGAAAATTAGGGTTCCACACGTTGCACTCCACAGAGGTCCTCGTTTCTGTTCTCTGTCACTAATGTTCCGAAGCTCATTGTGAGGTGGGAGAACATTAGTTTTGTACTGTTTTTCAAAATTCACAAATTCTCGTTAGGCTGGAAAAAATATTTACTAGTTTTTTGGTCTTCCGACGTCCATAGTTATTGCTTAGGAGTATCGTGCTTTCAGTTTCGTTTCGTTGTTGGTGTGATAGCAAACTCATTGTTGACGGGGTTGAGGTAGCTGGCCCAACGCCTAACCCTCCTTATTTTATCCGGACATGGTATCAGCTAAAGACTTGGTATACGTCCCAGGTAGAGTTCCAGCACGGCTTATGGGCGATGTGTTAGAAAAGTGAATGAGGTCAACTCGTGTTGAAACGTAAACTCTCCGTTCTGTGTGGCAGTATTTCGACAGCGATGAATTTTGAACTGACCAAATGTCGTCTTCACACGATTTTTAAATAACATTTTGACTCAATAAGAATGTATAACAAAAGAATAATGGGACAGGTATAAGGCACTTTCATTAACAAGGGAGACCTAATATACTGCAAGGTCATTATTATCAATGTAGAGATTGCAGTATAGTCGTGAAGACTCGTCAGAATATCAACTGAGGAAAATGTTACTTCTCAAAGTTTCTTTAACGAATGGAAATAAACGTTCACATTTTGACTCGACAGGCAATCTGTCTATGGACGATTCACACAATTAAAAACGAAATGCAGCTATATCATGAGGTTCTCACATTTATAAAACTCTTCTGGAGATCTCAGGAAGTCAAAACGAGACAGACATCATTACTGCTGACAAAAGCAGATGCAGACTTAGTTAGTGCTTGATATTTGGTTGAAAATCTTGTATCATTATTCACACGCATTACATGCAGGATTCACTAGCCAAAACCTATATCTCAATGCATATGGTTTATATCAGTGATTCCAATAAATATTCTTTCCAAAGCGAACCAGGCATCTAGTGGTCGTGTTAAAGCTTTCATGGGCAAAATAACTATCAAAAATGCGTACGGCAGAAATCGTAAGAGGTTCTTTAAAGAAATGAGTGAGACCGTTGAGTGAGATCGAACATCACTTAACTAATGTGTGTTCTATATTGAACGGAATACATTTGTTCATTATTTCTGTCAGAAAATGGTTTTTAAATAAAGGTTACTGATTGTCCAAGCTTGGTTTTCTCTCATATCAACTACTGCCTTTCAATTTGGGCGAAATTCACTGAAACTCTGAGTGAGAAAGTGCAACGTTGGATAAACTCTGCTCCAAGAACAACATGCGATGGTAAACGTAGGAAACGAGACCACGTAAGTCCTCTTCTCGAAAAATTGCAGTGGCTCAACATCGACAACAGAATAGCACTCCAAGATTCGATACAAATGCGTCATGAGCTGTTATTGAAACATTCACCAGGCAGTAAAGGGCGCATCTTTTCTCGAGGAGAAAAGAACATCGATTCACAAGACATAATGATAATTTTTACGTTGAACAGAGGGAAACAAAAACTGCGTAGAATTTATTTGATCACGGTACCGAAATTCTGAAACAACCTCCCGACAGACCTCAAAAACCCAAAATCAAACATGTCATTCTGGAATAGGCTTAACCCTATTAGGCACGTGTGGTGTTTAAAATCCTACATATAACTAATACTCGCTCATATCTCTTCAATGGGATATTATATGTGGCTCTCCTTTAAGCTATTCTTCAATTCAATAATCATCGAAATGATCGTTTAATTAAGTGTCAAAAATTGTTAGTACTTTGTCTACAAATAGCATAGTTACATACTCTGACATCAGTATCCGCGCCGTAGTTTGACGACACCAAGGAGGTTGGATACAACCTCCTTGGACGTCACGGTCTTAACTGGAGGTGGGATTTGTGTGGGACTGACTGCCGTGCGGGGAGGTTGTGTTGATCAGAGCGCGCTCCGGCTGATACGCCGCGGGGTAAACTTTCCAGTAAAACTTTTGCTATCGACCTATTACTCTAATTTCACTTGTAAGGTCTTATCGATTGACTATACTACAGGCAAAAAAGATTCATGCTACAAATGATGACTGCAGGTCAGTTACCAACACATAACAGTCAATCAGCGAATGATCAATGAAAATTCGTGTTTTATAAAGACGTACAATCTATCAACGCGGGACTCCGTCGAGACGTCTCGTGGCGTGCCTAATATGGTTAAAAAACATTTAATGGTCGAACAATTCATAACAGTCATTTTGTCTACAAATTCATCGTGAACCACCACCTCGTTGTATTTATCCCGCAGTTGCATCTACTTGATGCCATGTTACCCGGTTTTACTCATAAAAGGGAAGGTAGTTTACCCATATCTTGACTTAAATGACAAATGTTTCTGCCAATTACACAGATTGGTCCATGTAATAATTTTGTATTATCAGCTGTTCAAAATGTGTCATGAATGCATCCGTGCATGCATCTGTCTAACGAATACTACTACAAATACTATTGCAGCATGAAATCTCATTTACTGATTTAATAAATTTTTCAAATACTTATTCACAAAATGAACATAGTTCAATTTTAGGGAGAGTTCATACAATCAGCGAAAAAATGTTGGAAAAAAAATTTGAGGACTTGCAGTTCTATATGGCCGTAGGATCTTGATCCTATCAATTTGGCTATTATTCTGCGTTACAACAATTCTTATAATGTTGGGGGTGACAGGTTGCTGTTGATGCCGAACTTGCCATGATTTGGCAAAATATGGTTCGGTTACTTACAAACGAAGGAACGTCGATAATCGTTCATCTGCAAATTCACCTAAAAGTTAGACTATTGTGATCCACTATAGCATGATAATCATTGCTTGCTGCTATTTCAGCCGCATGCAATGATTATCGGATAAAACAGTAATTCTGGGTTTCCAAACACATACATTCATGTATGTGACACGCACATCATGGCTCTCAGGCATAATATTTTTATGGACAAATGTTATTATATAAATATTGTTATTCACATTAATTACATCAGAACGTAATATATCTTGTTTGAGTTAACAAATGTTTTACTATGGTCGGACCTAATCATATGAATACGGATTTAACAATAACTATTCAACTGCAAAGCCGTTAAATTCATACGACAGATAGGTGCAGTAAAAAGCTCTATTCCCACTCATGGGGTGAATTACGAAGCATCGTGCTAGTACAAAGTCCCGAGTGGCCTCACCAAAGGACAAAATGGGGCGAAGATATTAACAAACACTAAATTCTTTTTATTGGGTCGTTACAGCAGCCTCAAAGAGCCTGTCATTGTGAGGATGGAGGTATTTCGTTGATGAGATACAACAGGTACGATATCAGATGGTACCGAATATTTGAATTCCAATTCTTATGGGTTAGTACCCATGCGGCTCCAAGTGTCGGTAGGAAATGATTCACTCATGACCTTTGGGGATGACTTTTTTCAGTTTATTGGACTCGATAAGAAAAATCTGTTCTCGACATTCCGACCATTTTGTTTCGATTTTCGAGGCCCGCAAACAAAATGTAGCACTTGTTGGCGAGTGTATTTTGAGAATATCCACTCCCGTTAGGAACTCATCATCGTAAAGATTTATTTCAATACAATTGATGGAAAAGTCTTTTTTTTTGGCTGCATCGATCATTTGGCAATCATTTTCAATGAGATGCATCACATTTTGTAGGGAAATTATGAGAAAAATTGATGTACATTAATAAAATGAATTATATTCGTTATTAGCGATGCAATATATTTCGAGTGGAAAGAATAAATTGCATGTGAAAGCAATAATATGACCTTAGGTATAATTTTTTTGAATAACCAAGGTACTGCTCGTATGCAATAGCTACAATTCCGTATTGCATCGGCTGCTGATAACAACAAATCTCATTTTCTTGAGATGAAATGGTGGAGAATGTCATAGGAAGGTATGGCGTCCCCGGTAGAAATGACAGTGGAGAAAACCTGATAGGTCTGTGTATGGAGCAGGAGCTGGTGGTCGGAAACAGTCTGTTCAAGAAGCGAGATATTCACAAGTACACATGGGTGAGGATGGCCCATGGTACAATGGTGGAGAGAGCACTGATGGATTTTGTGCTGATATCGAGGAGAGTGGTGAAGAGGCTGTTGGATGTGCGGGTGTTGAGAGGGGAGGGTGGAGGAGTGTCTGACCATCTGCTGGTGGAAGGCAGATTAA
>SDVV010008138.1:0-17362 GCA_016164225.1 Gammarus roeselii | reverse complement strand
TCCACCATTGCACCATGGGCCATCCTTACCCATGTGTACTTGTGAATATCTCGCTTCTTGAACAAACTGTTCCCGATCACCAACTCCTGCTTCATACACAGACCTATCAGGTTTTCTCCACTGTCATTTCTACCGGGTACACCTTACCTTCCTATCACATTCTCCACCACTACATCTCCAACTCTCGCATTAAGGTCACCCAGTACAACTACATTGGAATGACCTCCAAAACTCTCAATACACACACTCAGGTCAGTCCAGAATTGCTCCCTCTCCTCTTCACTCCTCTCGCTGTCAGGTCTGTAAGCACTCACAAATGCCCCTCTTTCTACGCCCAACTTAACTTTCACCCACATCAATTTTGAGGACACCTCCTTCCATTCGGTAGCGCTACTAGCCAACCGATCACTCAATATCAAGAACACACCTTCTCGTGCTCTATCTTCCTCCACACCAGACTTTCTTCCACTTACCACACCAACTCACATTTGCCCTTACCTTTCAACTTCGTCTCACTCAGTGCCAACACATCAAACTTCCTCTTCACAAATATCTCACCAATCTATCTCCTCTTAATATCATTCGTACTACAGCCACCCTAACAATAGGGTTCGGAGAGGCATGTGCCTCTCCTCCCCCGCTCGTCTTGCCGCCTTCGAGGAAAGGTTTTACAGAGAACGGGATTCCTAGCCCCTTCGCTCCGCCCCGTTTGGTCGCCTTTTACGACACGCTGGGGGTTGCGGTAGCACGATTCTACTCCCGGCTACGGAGCGCCTCTTTAGTCGCCTTCTACGACACGCGGTGGATACGGTAGCAAGATTCTAAAGCCCCGGCTACAAGGCTTTCGGCCCACTTCTTCTATACATTCTATATATTCGGCCCACTTCTTCTATACATCACCATTCTACAACAACAGGCCATTTAAATATTGTATCATTCCTCAATAGCTTCTACAACATGCCCCTCGAAAAAAACACTAAATCAACCAGCGCTCTATCCATCGCTGCTCCAAGGGCCATCTGTACCCAAGTACTCGTGGCAATCTCGTTTCTTGAGCAGCCTATCCGCTTCTTACCACTTTCATTTCTACCTGGAACGCCATACATCCCTACCGCATTCTCCCCCACTAGTCCTCCAATTCTCATATTTACATCCCCCAGTAGCAATACATTGTTTTGACCTACGAAACTCTCAATACACTCACTCAGCCTAATTTAAAAATGTTTCCTCTCCTCCCAACTTCACTTCTACCTGGTCCGAAGGCCCGCACAAACGCCTATTTCTCTATACCTAACTCAACCTTCACCAACATCAATCTAGATTAGATTAGAGTGACCAGGCTTTCTAGCGCGCTGGAGCCATCGTCCTTCTGGCGTCGAATATGAGATCAGCAAACAGTGTTGCATCAGGTTAGTCTTTGTTTTTCTTCTTTTAATGTTCTAGTTAGGTTTACTACTGCGCTAAGTCCTTTACGCGGCGCACGTCTATGGTATTTACGGGTGCCACATGAGGTACAGGACCTCCTAAGGTGCTGATGCCATATGGTCCCAGCACTACCCGGATGGCAGCAAGGAGGAATAACACATTACCTACCCTGCTTCAGAACCCCAAGGATCCGCAGTAGTCCTTAAGGTGCCGGGCAACGCGCTCGAACACCTGCTGAGGGGGAAGGTGAAGAATAGATAGAAAACGGGGATCCCATGCATGAGATCTACAATAGGTGTAGGGAATTTCACGCATGAGAACAGCAACAATGGAAAGAAGAAGAAGGAATATTCGTAGAAAAAAGTTGCATGAAAGAAAAAGCGCAACTTGGCTGTTATTTGCCACCCAAAAGAAGCATTTTTTAGAACCGGTATGTGTATGTTTGAGTGTGCGTGTCTGTGTGTGCGTGCGTTTGTATGTTTGAATGTTTGTGTGCAACGACTATTAGGAGAGTTGTTAAGAAGAAGCCTAAGACAAGTTTAAGGAATTTGAACTAAACATACGATGAAAATGAAATAAATAAAAGTTAAGCAAATCGGGATGAGGGAGAAAAAGCGAGATAGTGAAAGGTGAAGAAGAGGAGAGTCTGAAGGGAAATAATGGTGTTCACCCTCCCGGTTGGGCCGTGACTTCGCGCGGCCCGTGAACCTAACAGATGCCTAGGGGGGCACATCAATCTAGAGGACACATTGTTCCACTCTGTACTGCTACTAGCCAACCATTCGCACAATAACACACCAAACCTCGTGCGCAGCCTTCCTCTACCCCGCATTTCCTTTCACTAATCACACTCAACTCTCATTCGTCCCTACCATTGAACTTCCTCTCACTCCGCGACTTCACATGAAACTTATTTCTGACAAAAATCTCACCAATTCCTGCCCACTTGCCTGGCTTCTATCATGCCGCAATTAGGCACATTTAACGGCCCTAGCAATAGGGTTTGGTGAGGCATGAGCTTCTCGAACCCTCGGGCGTCATGTCGCATAGAGGGAGGAAATTACAGGGAAAGAGATCCTCAGCCCTCTCGCATCGTCATACAGCGTCTCCTCTTACGACACCTAAAGGGATACGGGAGCAGGATCCTTATTCTTCGTCACAGGGAGTAAAGAACCAAGAATCTGTACAGCCAGAGAACGATTTTGCTGTCAGAGATCTTTCTTTGAACCGCTCCTGGTTCCATCTTTGTTGTCAGGAGTCAGAAAAACTAGTGAAAGCTCTTGCCTGCAGACATCCTTTTTGAATGCTTCTTGGTTCCGTCTTTAGTGTGTAAGGAGATAACATAACCAGAGAGCTCTTCACAATCCTTCTCTAAACCGCAATTAGTTTCATCCCATGTGACAAAATAATTAACACACCTTTTGACCAGAGTGCTGTCGTTGCCGAGTCATGAGTTTATCTAATCAGGGAGAGCTCTTACCTTTAGAAGTTCTGTCTGCCCATGTCTCTGCTGAATGAGGACTCTGCCCAATATGGTCAGAGTAGCCGGGTAGCGCTCCAACTGCTTCAGGTCGTTCTTAGGATCGACGAACAGAAGGTTGGGAGTGTGGTACCCTTCCACTTGGCACATGTACACCACGGGCTGACAGAGGGGTTGAGACTTGGATCGCGCTGAGTTTGAGGAAAGAAGATGCGCGTAAGGTTTTGAATGCGATCCGAGGATTGCGGGGGGGGGGGGGGGGGGGGGGGGGGGGGGTTGAGGTAAGAAGATGCAAGTTAGAATTGGAATGGGCCAAGTGGATCGCGGTGGAGTTGAGGAAACATTAGGCAGGTTAGATTTTAAACGAGACTCATAAATTGAGAAAATAATGAAACAAGCAAATCAATTAATGTGAACCAATACAAAGACAAAATTATGCCAAAATTGTACAAATAGTTTCCAGAAACATTTAACGGACTAAAATAAATATTAGTCTATACAGCAAGCTTTAAATGCGACCACTTTAACAAGCAAGACCATTTAGGTAGTTCCGGAAGAGTTTCTATTTATTGAACAAATGACTGATAAATTCCACTTAGACTATCAAGGAAATACTCACTTAGTTTTTTCCCTTTGCAAACACGGGCTTGAATGTTGCCTTTCTCTTGTTCTTCTTCAGGTGCCAAGAACGAGCCATTGTTATTAAGCTTTAAATTCGCCGTCACATTGTCTTCAGATGACTCGTCTCCTTCAGATATGAACCGAGATGATAGAACGTTTATTGAATGCTTCAGAAGAGAAGTAGTACCCCAGCTTTTAGGTCCACAGACGCTCAAGGGGCTGCCGAATGACGTCCACAAGGAGTAGCCGTCGCCATCATAGCCCCCAAGAGTCGACGTTTCCATGGAAGCCGTCGTTAAGTCGCAGACCTCACTTTTATCGGTGGCTTCCGAAGTCTCCACGCCTGACCCCGTGGCTCCCACATGAGCAACCGTGAAATCCAAATCAGCAGCAGTAGCCTCCACACATTCTTCCACCGCCTCTACAGCAATTTCATCAGCCCCCACATAAGGTTCTGCGGCCTCGATACCAGTTTTCACGGGAACACCGCAATGAACTTGAACAGGAGTGGCGTTACCGCCAAAATAAGGTGTTTCTTCAGTAATAACTAATTCGGTGTAAATCCGAACATCAGCGGGTATTGCAATCCCATCAACTGGCTTCTGTGCTCTGTTCCATGAAGATTTGGAGGAAAAAGAAGAATTGTAACCAAGATCACTGTAAGTTAGCTGGTTTTTGGAGGCAGATGATACATTAGGTGCAATCTCATCCTGATGAGAGTCATGCACTGAGATTTGTTCGATTTTGTGGTGAGATTCAGATGATGAGGGAGTAGCCGAAATGACTTCTTTACCACCATGACCATCACAAGCACCTTTATAATCATTGAGATTGTCTATATCCCCAAAGTAGCTGTCACCATCACCAATCTCGCAAATAATAGCAATATCACTGTTGTTGCTGCCTTCTGACGAGGTGGTGGTTGTATTAGTGTCATTATCATCATATTCTACTTCTACTGTACTAAGAGCACCACACGAAGTATGGTCGGTTTCTCCACCAACACATGTACTAAAACTAAGAGTATCATTTTTACGGCCATAATTAGAATTATTTGTTTGAGAAGTATTGCCCAAACATTGTGATTCATTTTCGCCAGCAGTTGTTAAAGACAAACATGCAAAGTCTTCAGACCTTTGGCTGCCCTCATCACAGCTACTGCATGAGTCACTAGAGCTACAAGAGACACCAACATCACTAATAGAGGACAGAGAACAATCACTAGCATTAGAAAATTTAATAGTCGCTTTGATAGTATCACAGCTATTGTCACAAACACTACTCTCAACATTGCAAGCGACCACTTTATCGCCAATATTAGTGGCAGCAGCAAAACTATTCTTAATATCACTTCCGGTATTCTCAGTACTAGCATTTACGACATAGTTTTGTTCTTGCTTCAAGACCGCATCTTCTGTAGATGCCCACAAAAGTTCATCACAAGAACGACGATGAAAACCTCCATCCTGCGCTTTGTTACGGGAAACATCGTTCACATGGACAGAAAAATTCAACAAGCTTTTCACGTCAAGAAGAGATTCTTTCTCGGTATGTTGCACTGTTGAATGATAGCTTTGCTCACCAGTCTGCTGATTGAGCAAAACGTTCGAGAGATCTCTTTTTTTGCTTTTCCACTCCAGCACTTCAGAACTTTCACCATCCAGACCACTTTCAAAGCAATCGCCAGCACCTCGATCCTCTACAGTATCGGAGTGTTCAGAGCTGTTATCTTGTGGACGGTCCTTCCCAAAGTTGGAAGCTTTATCCACAGCAACATCTGTATTATTGGCCGCCGTTCCAGAGCAACCACCGCCGGACTCCGACCTACGTTTAGCTGCACTAGCATTTTTACGGAGGATAACCCCGCAACTTCCAGCACCTTGGTTTCCACCTCCAGCACAAGAAGATCCACCACCGCTACCATTGCCTGTTCCTCCGTCGCCAGCGTTGTGATGCGACGTGGTAGCAGAGGGTCCCGTCCTTGTAGGCTGAAGAGGTGCAATAGCCGACAGAAGAAGGTCCTCAATGAGGATTTCGTGTGGCAGTACTCCCCCACTCTCTCTGGAAGGAGGAAGGTACGACATGCACGGCGCTTCTCTGCCAGAAGGGAACGGCGGGAAGCATAGAGCTTCTTCAAAGGCACAAATCAGGTCTAGGCCTACTGTAAGGCACAGTGTTCTAACAATGTCAAGACAAAGTTTGGACCAGTAACCGGTGTTTAAGATAGCCGACGGTATGTGCCATACAGCCAAAGAAGTCAGTCAACGTTTGATGCACAATAAACACCGTTGTTGCAAATCAACCGTCGTCCTAAACAAAACACCAGTCTTAAAAAGAGCTTAAAAAGCCGTTTGAACGAAAACAACCACAGTTTGATCAATACCTATCGCCAATTGACACAAAACGACCACAGTTTCGATATAATAGAACCTTTTGATGCCATAGAAAAGCAGTTTTTTTTTATATAACTACCGCCTTTTGAAGGCAAACAACCATTTTTCGATAAAAAAAAAACGCCAGTTGATACAAAACAACAACCTTGATACAAAAGTGACCGTTTATACAAACCAACCACAGAATGATACAAAACTATTGCCTTTTGATACAAAACAGAGTTCGTTAATAAAGCACTGCCGTTTGATACTACCGTTGATCGATACAGAACTACCGCCGTTTCAAACAAAACAGCCGCTGTTTCAAACAAAACGGCCGCCGTTCCAAACAAAACAGCCACCGTTTCAAACAAAACAGCCGCCGTTTAATACAGAACAACCGCCGTTTAATACAGAATGGCCGCCGTTTAATACAGAACGACCGCCGTTTAATACAGAACGACTACCGTTTGATACGGAACGACTGCCGTTTGACACAGAACGCCGGCCGTTTGATACAGAACGGCCGCCGTTCGATACAGAACGGCCGCCGTTTGGTAAAGAACGGCTGCTATTTGATACAGAACGGCCGCCGTTTGATACAGAACGGCCGCAGTTTGGTAATGAACGGCTCCTATTTGATACAGAACGGCCGCCGTTTGCTGCAACACTGCCGTAGTTTGATGCAAAAGTACCACAGTTTAATGTGAAACACCGTCTACAATCGTCCCACATAAACATCACTAACCATACACATGCATACATACACACCAACGAATGACTGACAAAGAAACAAGCCTCAGTCGGGCCATGGTGCAGCATTGCACCTTGGTTTGATTCGGAGAAGGCCAAACTACACCGTCTTCGACCTGCCTGTGGAAACGCATTGTCAATATGGGTAACGTAAGGAACCATGGTATACCATGAGATTCAGCACAAACTGCCCCAGAGAAAGACCACGATGTTGACAAAGCCTAATGTGACCAATGGAAAGTTACTTATGTTTATCTCCCGACAAATACTAAGAAGGAATTCAACTGCTGGAGAAGCAAACGACTTCGGAAGAGAGAGCCAGGAAACAACAGGCTAACACACATCAACACTTACCGCATAAACGCGAACGGATGAGGCTGCTCAGCAAACCAATTTCTACATCTAGTTAAGACAGGGATCGGTGTTCTTTGTCTGCAGAAATGACAACGATTTTTTTTAGCATCAAAATTATAAATTCAGGTTATTTTTTTTCGTTTCTCCGTAAGGGAAATGATGATTGTGTTATTTAAAATCAAATGCAGTTGGTTCGGCAGTCAGCATCAGATCACGTCATACGGATACTTATTCGCAATTTTTAAAACGTACTGTGCTACCAGGAAACACCATGAATTTCGAATGTAATCATATTTACTACATTAGATTACATGAATATAGCGAACTAAAGCTACTAAAGAGTAATAAGAGATGCTGACGCATACTTCACTTCGGATTTTAGCAAACAGACGACACTTCCCAACAAATATCGAGAAAATGTTAAACAATTTATTTTATTCTATTTTATTGTTAGAAACTGAAGTGAAGTCGCGCGTGTAGAGTGTTTTATGAACTGAAGAATGTAATGAGCTGTAGGACGTTGGGCTTGGAAGCAGAGTGAGGGTTGAATAAAGGGGTAGCTGACCCATCTGTGTTCTACGGATTCGAGACTTGGGGGGGGGGGTTAGAGCAGAAGAGTGAAGATTGAATGTTGTCGAGATGAAATGTTTGGATAGCATGGCTGGAGTGACACAGAGAGACCGGATCAATAACGACGTTATCCGAATTAGAAGGGGATGGTGAAGAAGATAGAGAACAAAGTAGATTAAAGTGTTCTGAGATGGTTCGGGCTCATGGTGAGGAGGGATGTAAGATTGATGAAAGGGGTCATGAAGGCGGAGGTGAGTGGATGAAGGACTAGAGGTAGACCGAAGTTCTGGTGGATGGGTGGCGTAAAGCAGGTGTTAGGAAGGAGAAACATAAGTGTAGAGGTAGCAAGAGAACGGGCAACGGACAAGCGTGAGTGGAGAAAGGTTATGAATGGATCAGTTTTACGCTGCTGATGTGCTTTTTTGCTCTTAGGGTCGCGAGGAGAAACAGGATGGTCGTTGATGGAGAGGGGTGGAGCCGTCACTATGATGAGACGGGAATAAAATAGTTTTACTGCCAGGCCCTCCTGCTGACACTGACTTTGGACCGCACTAATGACCCGAAACGTAAGTAGCGGGGTCCTTGCGGCCGGACCTTTTAGCGCAAAAAGGCTAAGTTTGTTTGAGTGTGAGTGTATGAAAGGAGTCTGAAGCGCGCCATCGACCACTTCCCTTCCTAGGAGATACGGCCTAGTGTCTATCTGTATGATTCAGAGTTGTAATGCAAATTGTAAAAAAATGATGTTATCCAACTTGCAATGCTCCATAGCCAGCCGTCCGAAACATCAATATCGAGACGAAGGACCTCATTCAAACCAAGAAGAGATTGGAAAGCCCTGTGTAAGAATTCAAAAGCATGAAGGGAAAGAGGTCTACGTGCATAGAAATTCCTAACATTATAGACCACGTTTCATATAAACCCTTCAATTATGTTAGCATTCTCCTTCTAAAATCCAATACATCATCATTCATTATATCGGGAAACATTTCATCATGTCTTGACGATGGTTCATTTAGGATTTATCTTTCCGTGTATTAATCATAAAAAATCAGTTCTTCTCATCCTACAAATTAATAACACTCCACAGTATAAGATTTTATACTTCTTCATACGGAAAATCTTTCCGTATGAAGAATATGAAACCGTTTGCCATTAACTTCCATTTCAAGTCTGAAACATTGAGATTAGATTAGAGTGACGAGGTTTTTTAGCGCGCTGGAGTCATCGTCCTTCTGGCGCCGAATGTCAAACCAGCAAACAGTGCTGCATCACGTCAGTCTTCGTTTTTTCTTCTTAAAATGTTCTAGTTAGGTTTACTACTGCGCGAAATCAAAGTTCTTAACGCAGCGAACGTCAATGGTATTTACGGGTGCCACATGAGGTACAGGAACTTCTAAGGTGCTGAGGCTATAATGGTCCCAGTACTAACCGGATAGCAGTAAGAAGGATTAACACACCATCTACCCACCTTCAGAGCCCCAAAGATTAAGGTGCCGGGCTACGCGCTAAAAAAAACTGCTGAGGGGGAAGATGAAGAAGAGACATAAAACGTGAATCCCATCCATGAGATCTACACTAGGTGTAGGGAATTCATCAGCGAGAATGGAAAGAAGAAGAAGGAATAGCTGTAGTAAAAAGTTGCATGAAAGAAAAAGCACAATTTGGATGTTATTTGCCACCCGAAGGGGGGAATAGTAAGAACCGGAAGGTGTATGTTTCAGTGTGCGTGTCTATGTGCGTTTGTATGTGTGTGTGTTGTTTTTGAGACAAGTTTAAGGAAATTTGAGCCAAACATATGATGCAAATGAGGTAAATAAAAGTTAGGCTTCAGGATGGGGAAGAAAAGGAGAGATAGTGAAGGATGAAGAAGAGGGGAGTCTGAAGGGAAATAAGGACTTTCACCCCCCGGTTGGGTCATGACTCCGTGCGGCCCGTGAACCTAACAGATGCCTAGAAGGGGCTTCGAACATTGAATAAGTACCTGAGATTTTGCATTGAAGCTCCACGATACCAAGGACGAGCAGGCCTCGCAGTTTCGCGTACGATGCTAGAGGTACGAGAGTGAGTAACATTGAGACCAGGGCCAGGAGGAGGTATTCTTGGGTGTGTGCCACCATCTGTGTCACTCGACGCCACGTCAAGGGAGTCTGAAATTAGACATTTGGCCCATTAGCGTTCCACTCATTAGGCATGAGAACGATATCGACCAGAGAAGTTCTGGCAGACATATCCACCATGCTTGGCTTTATCTCAAGATTAGGAAGAGATTGGGTTAGTGAGCTCTAGAAGTACCAAGCGCCGAATAACGAAAAAAATAGAGGAAACGGGGATCCCATACCGGAGATCATCTGTCAGGTAGAGAATAATCAATTTGAATGCGCTAGAAATCCCTGTCAATCTAATCGAATCTTATCGCAAATGATAACATCAGGAATGGAAAAAAACAAAGGGAGTAAATCCGAGAAACGTAGCATGAAGTTTAACAGCCTAGCCTAAACAGTGCTCGGGCACTTATAATGTGCACTGAAGAGCGAAAAGACCCTACCATAAGTTGATTGGATTTGATTACAAAGATGAGGCCTTCTAGCATGTTGGAGTCGGCGTTCTTCTGGCGCACGTCAACCTAGCAACTAGTGCAGTGCTGCATCAAGTTAGAGACATGTTTGTTTTACTACTGCATTAAGTCCCTTTTTGAAGCGAATGTCAAAGGAATACACGAATGCTACGGGAGATATAGGAATTCACAAGGTGCTGAGGTCATGTGGTGCTAGGCCTCCCCAGGTGGCAGCAAGGAGGATCAACATTTAACCTGTTCCTTGCTCTGGAGCCACAAGGATTCGCAGTCGTCCTAAATGTGCCAGGAGCAAAGCACCTTAACACCTGCGGAATGAAAAATGAAGAAGAGACAGGAAACGGGGATCCCATGCATGAGATCTACACTCAGTGTGGGAAAGCGTCAAGCATAAGAACAGCTAAAATAGAGAGAAGGAAAAGGAGTAGTCGAAGAAAAAGGTGGCATGAAAGAAAGTGCAACTGAGCTGACATTAGTCATCCAAAATAATGTGTATTGTCTATTGGGAAAGTTGTTGAGAGGAAGTTGAAGGAAATTTAAGAAAATTTGAACAAAGCATAAGGTGCAGATACAGATACATACACTAGGCCGAATCCCCCAGAAGTATGATGACCGGCGGCGAGGCGCACCTCACACTCCTCTCATAAAAGCACACTCAAACAAACTTAGCCCCTTTGCGGTAAAGGATCAGACTGAGAGATCTCGCATCACACTCGTGGTCAGGAGTGCAGTCTTAGGTCCGTGTCAGCAGCAAGGTCCGACAATGTAACTGGTTCACCCCTGCTACGTCATGTAACCACCCCTCCCCTCCACCCACGACAGAAGGGTTAGGAAAAGTTTGGTCAGTAGTCATGGAAATGAGAAAGGAGTAGAATGTTTAGATGGGGTCAGAAAAATGTTGAGGAAAGGGTAAATTTTAAGTTAGGGCATTATACAGGGAAATGGGGGAAGGGGTAAGATGGTTATACGGAAGATAAGTGAGGGCCAAGATATGGGGTTTCTTACCTTTGCAGCCTCCTCCAGCAGCGCCACACACTCATGAGGAGCAGCAGAGCAGGAGGAGGCCAGCACAGGTTTTTACCGTGCTACCAGGATTGTGCAGAGTTTAGGAAAATAGAGGACAAAATAGATGATCAGTAACACATATCAACTCGTGATATCCAT
Organism: Gammarus roeselii; assembly: GCA_016164225.1. NCBI lineage: Eukaryota > Metazoa > Arthropoda > Malacostraca > Amphipoda > Gammaridae > Gammarus > Gammarus roeselii. Next base: position 6,051 of record SDVV010008138.1, on the reverse strand, counting down.
ATCATCACCTTGCGGTAGAAGGTTACAGTCCCACAGCCTCTGCTCACCTCCTCTCGAAGGACCATCCTTCGCAATGTCCTCCGGTGGACGATAATCATCACCTTCTGGCTCGGCAATCACCACGATACGCGTCCTTTTGCTGCTGCTGCCTGTTAGGATCAATGCTGACGGTAATTATATGATGATGCCAATCGAATGACATACGATAGAAGTTTCCATAACACATTATGTGCAAGAATACTATGCAAGCAGCAGCAATGTTCCGCCCAAAATCAACAACAAATTATACCAAGATGCGCAGGCTGTGGCTAAACACTTAATTTTTTTTCGATTCGCCTGTTGATATTGTTCATTCGCCAGGTAGCAGCCTCGTCTATCATATTAAATCATAATCAATTTTGCCCTACACTAATCTGCCAAGATACAACGTTTTAATTCATCTCACAGCTATTTAGAGATATGATGAGGTAACATAAAACTTAGAAGATATTAATGCATTAAATACCAACAGAGATGGATATTATTTCATTAATTTACCAACATTGATCCGTCCACAACATGGCTGTCTCAAATCAGATAAATACAGTCCCTCCCAGCTTGCACGTCTTGGTTGAGCTCATCATCTTTTCTCTTGAGGAGATGCGTCATGTCTATCTGTTTACAAGATAGACGGCTGTTATGTACTCTTTGTTTCAGCGGCCCTGAGGTAACATGAAATTGCTTCTAAGCCTCCCACGGATTTGAGGCGTTAGCGAGGACAATGAAGGATTGGTTACCAACAACAGCAGGGCCAAGTAACATTAAGATTGCGTACCCTTGAAAAGTGTAATGGTTTAGACGGACATGTAATGGCAGAGCTGCGTACGTATTTATGCACGTTAATTGGATTTGAGTCTCATTTCCAACAGAGCCTCAACGTGAGTCATAATAGGCTCACCCGTAGGGCGCGGCCGTCGTTGATTCAGGTAAGTTCGCACGGCCTCGCGTGCGAAAATATTAGTCATGTCAAGATAAAGTCAGTACATATTTTAACAGTGGCATATTCGCGGACTAGAACGTACGAGGGAGTAAAGAGTTACCGCGTATCTTCGTAAAATGTGTTATTTCTGTGCGTAATGGGGTGGAGAGACCACCTCACTTGCACAGGTGTTTGGGGTTTAGACAGTTTCGTATAGTCCGGTGTGTTTTCCGAAAGCGATAAGCTTTTTATGGTAGGTTGGGTCCGTGAGTAGGCTTCCTAGGTTGCACATTTCATCATATTGGGATGTTATATGGGAGTTGACGATAGGGAACCAGTCCCGGTAATGTATTGCAAAAAAATGTTCTTGGTGAGTAGATGCCAGTTTAGCAAGCGAGTCCGCAAGTCCATTTCCTCTTATTCCCGCGTGCCCGGGGATCCAGCAGAATTCCACTGCCTGACCCGTCTCGGTCATCACAAAGAAATCGTGCTGCATTTTACGTAGAACTGGATGTTCGTAGTGCAGTGTTTTAAGCTGGGCGAGGACACTCAGACTGTCAGAGAATACGACGTATTTGGGGAAGCGATGTTTTTGCAATAGAAATGCTAGTTCGAATGCGTAAAGCTCCGCAGAGAACACGGAGGCCTCTTATGCACGTTAAGGCTTGGTATATCGTTAAGGCTGAGCAAGCACCGACAGTCTTGTATTGGCCTTTCACACTGCCAGCTGCTCCTTACCAGTCTCTGTATATGAAGATACTTGAATTGTGATTGTGTTTCAAGCCCTCCACCTTTATTGCAACATAATACTGGCGACAAAGTGAATAACTAATTGCTGAAGAGAAATTGTAATATCCTAAAAATCGTGCTATTCTAAAAAGTGCAACATTGGAATAATGGAGGAAACAATCGGGGGCAAAAAAACGTTCCACCCAAACTCGTAAGTCATTGAAGACTTCTTTTCCCGATTCGCATTTCAAAACCGCGTAGCCTAATAGCTGTTGTTGTTGCTCAACCCCAGCTCCTCTGCGATGGAAGAGCCACGGTCGAGGCTCTTCCCTAATTTCGGGCACAGCCCGGAATTCGGGAACCCACCGATGTATGCGTGTTGGGAGTGTTTCAGCAGGTGCAAGGCCTTATATTACGCCTGCACCCCTGAAGAAGCTGATGCTGTCTCGTATGCGCTCCCACAGATCACGCACCGAAGTCATAATGTGGTTGAGCCTACCGAGTGCGGTGGTTGGGCACGACATTATTACGTGTTCGACCGTATCGGGTGATACCCGTCATCACAAACAGAGACCGGGAGGGACATTCCCCAGCTGGTCTCATGAATTGTGTACAGGCTAGGGTGTTCATCAACTACTGCAGAGATATTATTTAGTTGTTTTTGGACGTGCTTACTTTGCTTACATTACCACAAGGTCGATGCAACAAGGAACACATACTAGCCGTCTATCTTGTAAGCAAATGGACATAACAAGGGAGACAAATCCCTGAAAAAATAGCGGCCACTAACATGAATTAAATAAATTGTTAGGTGTTAACAAAAAACCTGCTTGCCTCGCCCACCGCAACAGCCTGTCACGTGCCCCGCAAACTTACGTTTCTTCTTCGTCTTAGCAGGCGCTTCATCAGCCTCCTCTACGATGGGCCGCACGACCGGCAGCAGCCTCTCCGCCGCCATGCTACCCAAATCCGCGGCTTGCTGGGCGCGGAGGAGGGCTTCGGGCGTCATCACGTTGGCAGTTGTAAACTGCGCAACTAGCAAGAAATATTGCACATCAGATAATATGGAGTAAACAAAGAATTACGAATAAACTAAGAAGCTAATCACGCCGTGGATCCCTTATTACACTTATGAGTCAGACAAAGCACATTTTAGTGGTAAAAAATGAACACAATATGAAACATCAATGAATATCTGATAAGTCGGCAACAACAACTCAACGATAGATGAAGAAGCTTATATTAGGTGAATAATTAATTAGGCTTCTAACAATTATGACCAAGAGGAAACCATATTTCTACGTCTCACCCATGAATACGAGTGTAGACAAAGAACAGCAAAACGACGACACATCACAGTAGCCAGTCGCTCATAAACTGTATGTTGGAACCAATAACTTATCAAAGGTTGCTAAGTAGCCAGTGCGCCGCACAAAAAAATACATGTTGGGGCAACGCAAGATCACTACGGCCGGCATCAAAAGAGACACTGGGCATCTCTGTTCTCCCCAAACGATCACTTGTCATGGAAGACTGTACACGCTGGATCGATAACAGAGACTGAATATATTATCACCTCTCATGGAACACTGTACAGTGTGCACCCTGGGCCGACAACAGAGACGGAATATATTAGAGTTACCAGGATTTCTTGCGCAGTTGAGACAATGTTCAACTGGCATTGATCATCAAATCAACAAAAGAAACAGACACCGTATATTATAATTTTTGGTATCTCGATTCTCTCGATAAAAAGCTATTTCTCTGCAACGTAGTAGGAGCCATATGGTTTAGCATTTGCTTCTGCTTTCCATTCGAATCAATCTTGAAGAGAAAACATTACTGACACGCATTTACGAGAGAATCTTGATAACATTCGTTGAACGTGGTTTTCGACTGATTTTGACCTTCGTGTCTTTTAACCTTACTCAGGTATTTCGAAACTATTCAGTTCCTCTACTGTCCCCAAGCTTTTAGGTAAAGAATCTGGCTAGATGTCTGCTAGGTACAGCGTGGTGCGTCTCCTGCGCTTGGAGGTCTAAATGTCTTCTAGATACAGCTTCGTCTTTCGCCTACCGCTGTCTCGGCCAGCCGAAACCCCCAAACTCCTATCTACCTATATAAGCGATATTCGCCAAGCTCCGTCATTCATGAGGGCTAGCAAAGCTGCTTCCCGTAAGGAGTTTATTGTTAAGATAGCAGGGGGAGGAGGAGGCCCCATATGGCTCATACTACGTTACAGAAAAATAGCTTTTAATCGAGAGAATCGAGATAACAAAAGTTATATTCTTTTCTACTTCATAAGAGCCACATGGTTTAGCATAGAAAAGAACATCATGTAGAGCAAGCCGGCCGATGAAAGAAGAGCACAAAAGTTGGATGGATCGGCTGCATCCTGAACTGAATGTTCCCAAAAAAGCGCTTGCCGTGTAAGGGAATGATAACATATTTGTGTAAATGTTGGTAATGACTGTAACCATAGGCCAAGACAAGTCATGCTTGGTGCCTACAACAGCCAATATATTCGCTCATAGCGGTCAAACCATATGTGGGCCTCGAGTATAAACATCTAAATAATAATTATGTACATCAATATATATACCGCCTTCTAGTGAGAGTGTGCATGAACAGCCAGGTGGTGGCAGTAGAATTTCTAATATTGAAGTATCTATCATGTGTACGATAGCTAATATAGTAACCTTGCCGTACAGTGAGTCGGATAAAGTAAATATATACCGAGAAAAACGACGTAATCCTTATCGTGAAGCCATAGCGTTGAGCACTTCATAACGATATGGTAAGATAATCTTTACACGTACTCTATAATATGTACCAACGTTTCTGGCCTTAGCTGGCGTAATGTCACAAACCCATGACGCGAGAGGGCATATCCACCTGGTTCTCAGTGAGACGCAAGGTTGGTTAGGGTTCCCCACACTTCAACTAGGTACTTGTGCCCGAACACGTGGGGCGACTTCCAGAACTCCTTGGACATCAAATCTTGGAGAGGGACTCCACGCGTCCGAGTGAGAGATGAGGCAGATTTTCTGGCGTCGTGAGCTTTAGTGAAGGCATGCGGTGTGGCTTCATTGATAAATGAGCAGATGTAATGCCCACCGATGATGTCTTGAGTGGTTTAACTGAAGTAGGATGGATGAGCAACAAGTCATTGTTCGACGGACATCGTGCTACGTAGGTGTTGAGTATGGTCGTAGGGCCCAGGCCGTGTGCCCGGCCATTCCCAGCAGAGAGGCGATAGAGATGAGCGGTGGAGTGTGGGTAAGGGTCTGGTTTCGGTACTGGAACTTGTCAGCGGTCAACACGAGCGCGCATGGGAGGTTCTTGGAGAAATGATGTCCCGTGCGTGTCGTTGCTGCGATCTCAGAGACCCTGTTTCCTGCTGCGAGAGCGAGCAACGGAGTCTTCTGAAAGAGCGCCATTACTGACGTCGTCTGAGTAGTGAAGCGAAGGGAGGCGAGCATGTCGAGAACCAGCTCCAGCATAAACTGCGGCACGAAACGTCTGTGTGATGGGTTCCAGCGAAACTGGGCCTTTGCCAGTTACTTGAAGATCGCCTCGAGGGTCGTGACGCCAAACCCATGAAAGAGAGGCAAATTAAGCGCCTTCTTGTAAGTCAAAACTGTACGAAGAACGAGCTGCTTCTAATTGCCGGCATAGTGCAAGCACGGGAAGGAGGTGGACTGGTTGATGGACTGCACCTTCGTGGCGCGTAGCCCCGCTTTGGAAACTAGTCTAGCAGCTTTTTGGTATTGGCGTTGTGTGGACTGCCTGTGAATGCTGTCTGCGAGCGATCTCATGTATTTGATGGTGAGCACAGTTTTGGAAAACTTGATGCAAGATAACTCGAGAAGGGTTGTCATTTTAGAGGCACCTCTCTGCCTTCGACGCGCTTGGGACACGTCGAGGGCGGGCGAAAGGTCGCTGAAGGACGCGACGACCTTGAGCCCCCACAGTGCGTTGGGGTGGTCGGGCACCAAGAGGACGCCGTTGTTGAGGTACGTCTCAAGCCTGTAAGGCATCTGGTGGATCAGGTTATATGGAGATACAGATACAGACACTAGGCCGCATCCCCCAGAAAGGGGGGTGGCCGACGGCAAGGCGCACCTCACACCCTCACACGCTCACACTCACACAACTTAGCCCTTTTGTGCTAAAGGGTCCGGCCGGTAGCCCCTCAACTTACACTCTGGGTCCCAAATGCACCGAGGAACCGTCGTCAGCAGCAGGGCCCGACAGTTTTCACTGGTTTACCCCCGCCGCGTCATAATGGCCGGGCCCCCCCACCCACGACCATCCCGACAGCGGGATGCCAAGGGCGGGAAAGCACATCAGAGCAGCGTCAA
>SDVV010008137.1:0-17363 GCA_016164225.1 Gammarus roeselii | reverse complement strand
ACATATAGTATCGATGCAAAATTTTAACTTAGTAGAACGGTTTTATATTCAATATAAAATAAGTGATGGATTGATATGCTATTTAGGTTTATTTTTTCAAACGCACAAATGTCACCAAATCAGTCCTGATGTGATTACTGTTATCAATTTTGAATCACCGTACTGTTTCTTAGTGGATTTCAATCATTTCCAATCGATTAACACTAGCTTCTGACGAAAACATTCATCGATATTTTGAACTACTGGATATCTACATACTAACTATTAAATAGACGCATCCCACGGTGCATTAGACTGTTAGGTTGAGTTGGACTTCAGAATATGCAATGAGATACGTTACTTGGGTGTCATATATGTTAGAATGGTCATGGCAATTACACTGAGCACTTCATAATATGACAGTTTTCGATGAACTTTGATCATTTTCTTGGGACACAAAAAAAAATGGTAAAAAAACTTTTCTGAATTTGTTAGGGTGATTTTACATGACGTATCGTAGGTATAAACCATCGCAATAAAAAAACATTAACAGTTAATCCGTAAATGAAATTTGAAATTAATTAAATTATTGCGTTTAAAAGTATATAAATGTTGCGCAACTTTCCCAGCGACTAGGCGGCTTTACTGCCCCCTTTCTCGACGCGGCTGCTTTAGAGCTAACGAATAAATCACATATTTATCGACGCGTCTGCTTTTCTTCCCTCTTATTGATCACATCTCCATCGAACTTGGCGCTTAACTGTCTCAATAAAAGGAAGCGAATGAGAAATTCTGTGAAGTTCTGCACCCATGAACATCTGACGATGACATTAATAAACAGATATGAATATTGATTATTTGGACTCCTACATGATGCTACTATAAGAACTTTTTGTACTTCAATGAACAGAAAGCAGAAATGCATTGCTCTGTTTGTAGTTTCTGCCCCAATAGTTGATGATTAGTAAATACAAACTATATATCGGCCTTATAACTACTGCTAGAGGTGCTATACATGTTTATGCTTGTTCCTTTAATACGATTTGTAGCATTTAAGTTTGGGTATATAGACGTTGAGGACCATTTATGGCTGAAATCATATGAAGAAACTGTTATGCTCTGTGTACCAGCCCCGATTCAAATTTATTTCCGGCCTATTATTCTTTTATAAAATAGAAGGAATTTTGTCCTAAGCAGTCTGCCAGCTCGTCCATGCCTCCTCATCAGAAGTTGCACTTTTGCAGGTGCTCCCTTGATTGATATTCAGCGCCAGCGTTATGGCACGAACGGGAAGCAGATGATTAACCTCCGGCTCTGATCTCCATAATATTTGGTCATAAATCAAGCCTCTGTCGCTCAAATGGATCTGTCCAAACATTTGTCTCCTACTGCGATGCAATTTTTTTCTGGGAGCAGCCGATAACACAGAATATTCTCCACCATCAATGAGACGACTGTGAGTTGGGTGGTTGGGCTCGTTTGAAATATTCTTCACCATCAATGAGACGACTGTGAGTTGGGTGGTTGGGCTCATTTGAAATATTCTTCACCATCAATGAGACGACTGTGAGTTGGGTGGTTGGGCTCGTTTGAAAGAGACCTTTTCAAATGAGCTCCCACAACAAATACGACCGCACAAAATGGGAACAATTTGGAGACCAAGAAGTAGGTGTGACGTCCCCAGAAATGCTATCTATTCCACCATTTCTACGGGCATTTTCGCAACCCTGGAAAAGTATTGTCTGCAGATAGTTACACTGTCCTGCTAATTTGAGTTTTACTGAGTATTAAAACACAGTCAGGCGTGAGACGACCTACAAATCTGATGATTAAAATGATTAGTGGCAATGAACGTTAGCATGTTTCATCTAAGTAAATTCCCCATTCTTCACGTGACCCTGTCAGCTCTATTTCTCTAAGCCGAAGCTTGATTGGCTTCAATAAGGTTGTTTCTCATGTGGTTATCAAATTAAAGATGTATTATATTTACAAACAGTTTAAACCGCATGATGACTAGTGTGTGTCAGTAATACCAAGGGGGACAACGCTCAGTAATACCACGGGGGACAACGCTCAGTAATACCACGGGGGACAACGCTCAGTAATACCACCGGGGACAACGCTCAGTAATACCACGGGGGACAACGCTCAGTAATACCACGGGGGACAACGCTATTCTGGAAGGGCAACACAGCAGATTCGAACACTAAGAAATGAGATGTTACAGTTGAAGTAAATTTATTAATCGGATTCATCATTCAGACATAATCTAATTTCTCAGTAGGGCAGATGTTGCGGCTGCCAACTCTTTCCATCGTAACATTTAAATAACCTATTATTTAATCGACTGCTCCAATCAAGCAAGTTTTACCGCTGTAGCGTCGCAGAAAAGTTATTCGTTTGAAAGTGTCTCGTCTTGTGTGCCGAGCCACCGTTTGAGTAGAGAGCCTTGCAGTGGCGGAGGTATTAATGGCATACAAGGCCAAATGGATACGCTGTGCATGCATAATGACCTGGACAAAGCTGGCGCTGTCAGGAGCCTCGTGGGCTGGCTATTATTGGGCCGACTGCATTACAGGGGGCATATGTTGGGCCCATTTTGGGCTGGTCAAGTTGGACGCTGCTAGCAGAATGTCGGTAATGGAGGCCTCGACAGCAGCCAGTTCATCAGACTGGATGTAAGCAGACAATAAACAGGCCAAATTAAAGGTAGCTGTTGTTACCGCGGACTGCTGGCTTTCACCCCTGTGATGGTCGGGTGGTCGCTGTGCTTCCTCCATTAACACAGGAAATATTAGGGCTTTATTTAAGAGTTATTGAATACGGGGTCACCAGTTGAGTCATGCTGTTAAATAGCGTCTGAAAACTGGAGCAAAGAAGTGTTGGTTGGCATTATTGACTAGTCAGCTCAGGCCTTGTAATGAACACAAAAACATTTCATGGCAAACTAATGAACATTGCAGAACAATGCAGCGTGTTTGCGGTCTGTCCGATGGTCAAGTGGGTAGTATGGATGACTTATGAACATTGTTGATCAATGCGGTGAAATCGCTGTCCTGTTTAATGGTCTAGTACTCTTAGTTGCTTGCCCAATGCTTTCACATGTAAGGTAAATTTTTATAAAGTATATTGCTATTTCACGTCGAGACCAAAGGTTTTATTTTTAAATAAAACCTTCAAACGCATGGATTATTTTCCTGGCAAACAACAATTGGAGGGAATTTTTGAGCTACGCGGACTTGCGGCCCCGCTTGTTTCTCACCTCAAAGTGTAGCCTCTAAACCAGAGTCGCTGCTTCATTCTCCAAACAGGTATCTCCAGCTCGTTACATTTTTTGATGACCTAGAATGTCTCAATATATCATGATTTTATTATGACTCGGTGCGGCAGGAGACCTGCTTTCCCTGTCAATCAAACTGCATAAACGTGCACCATTCTTGATCTGACCAGAGGGAACTTTTCCGGATTTTCTGAAAGGTCTGTAAAGGATCAAATTTCCGTGTCTTCCAAAATTTAAAAGAATGAAAGATTGCATTATAATGTCAATCATTTTTGTTAAAGAAACCGAGGAAAAATATCTCACAGAGCCCCTCAGGGCGGGCAAATAAAACTATTTTTTTTTTGCAATGTCCATATGTTTTAAATCCTATCGTGGCACAGCAATTCATCTTCAGAACCTTTTACCAACCCGAATGGTACATTAGAATAAAAAACTGAAGCTGCATAACAGCTTTGCATATCGACACTATATCCAAAAGGATAGACTGAACATACAATATGAATGCAACTATAAAAAATTGACGTTTTTTCGTTGTTGTTGCAACTGTGCTTGTTGAATAAAAAAAAAACAATCCGCCCTTCCGTCGATACCTTGAAACTTGCGTCCTGCTTGACCTTTCATTGAATTGAAAAGTCGTTCAACAGGATTCAGTTGTTCTATAACGGGCGTTAAATTACGTGAAAAAGCCAATCAAAGAGAGTTGTTCTCTTAGTCACGTTGCGTTCGAATAATAACCATTTTTTCTACAGCAAAGCGTGTTCGGAAAATGTTTCTTTCTAGCAGATTACATTTCAACTTTCTTGTAATAAATAACTGTTCTATGTAGCGAACTCGTGTTTTATTCACGTTTATCTTCATAGTTGATATTTGTTACTTATTTGCAGTAGTATTGCGTACAGCACTCATTCTCCAAGTATCTTTAGCATTAATCAGATTGTTTTGATGCTTTATCTATCATTGTAAGTATTTATTATTTATCAAGTCTTGCATATCACCGTCCAGGACAGCAGAGGACCCTAACGAAAAACTCCACGGTGTTCGCTGGCAAGATTTAAGATGGTACGTGGTCGAGTTTTGCATTTTTTTCTGATCTAGATAACCATATTTGTGGTGACAATTTCAACCAAAACTTTGACAAGTGAAACTTTTTTTTGCTTTCTATGATGAGCGAACAGTCCCGCCGAATGAAGAACAGTGATGATGTTCGTGAGGGCTGTTTCAGTAGCGAAACTTTCTTCGGAGATGAAATTAAATCATTCAAACTGTGCAAATGTAATGATTATTTGGAAAATACATTTTCAGGATTGGATCTCATTTCAAGTGACTGTTAACAGAAATAACCATAAAGACCAATGCTTTTTGGAAGCGATTGTAATGAAAAAAATAGCCGTAAAGACCAATGCCGTGCCGATCCTTAGCTCAAACATCTTCTTGACTTGGGTCGCATCTTCGATGTACTTGCCGCAGGTTGACTCACTGGTAGTCAACCAACTCTTGAATTACAACCTAAAATAGCTACATCAGCTTGACGTTTTTTAAAGCAATTATATCATGATTATAAGAATCGACTTATTTCTAAGGAAAAGTGACGTTGGGATAATGCGCGGGGAGGGAATTTTCTTCGAATGAACCGCTGTGAAACCTAAACCTACATTTTTGTACTCTCCCCCCCCCCTACTCTGGCGCTTACCGGCTGATGACAATATTTAATTACGATGGATTTACCAAAATCATGTATTTTAAATTGAAAAAACTGACAAACCACAACTGGCCTCAAACAGCATCAGAGATATAACAATTTCATAATGAGACGAACCATTTTTTCTTATAAGGTGTGTTCAAACAACTCTCAATCAGTTCCGTTTTTAATTCGCACAAAAAATTAATTGTCCAAATTATGTGTAATCAGAAGTCCTGGTCGAACAGGAGTACAAAACAGTGCTCGATGGGATGGGCGGTGTTTTGTGGAAGAACCTATCGTACTTTTTTTAGGAGATATTACGAAGGACCACACAACATAATGCGAACAGGTACCGGGTTGTATGATTCACACATACTGGAAAAAACACTTGGAGGAGGAAATGTAATTGGGAACAAACTAGATTCGAAAAAACATTTCAAGATTCGATCAGAACAGAAGTTAATGTGGTGTCTATGAAGGGTTTAAATTACAGATCAACATCCAATATATTGTGCACGGTAGTTTTGTAATAAAATTTCAGTTTATAAATGTTACTTAAACAGCACCGACTTGGAATTACGATCACCACATGAATGAATTTTCAATTTCAAGATGTGCCAACCGATGGAAATAACGATCATTCTCTTGGTGCAGATGAATCTCAATTATTTCAGTGTCCCATGGAATCATGTCCTGATGGATTGTGATTTATTGTTCATGGTTTGCACCGTGAAAACAGTTCGCTCAACGTCTCCATCTCTTCTCAAACAATGTGTTTACACATGCATCCATTTCCCCCTCTCCTGCCATGATTACCTTCAATATTCCGACATAAATCCCAGAAGTGACAGGAAAATGGATCTGCTGGAAATTTGTCTCGTATTGTGATGCAAATGTTAGCGGTAAGCTGATGGAGAAAGCAGCATAAACGTGCAGCTTCCTCGCTCTCTTTCTTGTACTTGCACGCGAACATAATGAAACATGCTTGTTACATGTACAAACACGAGTTTAGAAGCGATGCATTTAATGATGACGATCAGATGCATAATGTTCTTTCCAGAACAGATACAGATACAGATACAGATACAGACACTAGGCCGCATCCCCCAGAATGGGGGTGGCCGACGGCAAGGCTCACCTCACACCCTCATACGCTCACACTCACACAACTTAGCCCTTTTGTGCCCGTCAAATTACACTCTGGGTCCCGAATGCACCGAGGAACCGTCGTCAGCAGCAGGGTCCGACAGATTTCACTGGTTTAGCCCCGCCGCGTCATAATGACCGGGCCCCCCCCCACCCACGACCATCCCGACAGCGGGATGCCAAGGGCGGGAAAGCACATCAAAGCAGCGTCAAAATCAACCATTCACAACCATTCTCCACTCACGCCTGTTCATTGCACGCTCTCTCGCCACCTCCACATTCATGTCTCTTCTTCCCAACGCCTGCTTCAGACCATCCATCCACCCAAATTTCGGTCTACCTCTAGGGCTGCTACCACTCGCCTCCGCATTCATCACCCTTTTCACCAATCTCCCTTCACCCATCCTCTCCATGTGCCCGAACCATCTCAGTACACGCGAATCCACTCTGTTCTCCATCTTTTTCACCATCCCTGTTCTAATTCGAACCACGTCGTTGGTGATCCGGTCTCTCAGCGTTACTCCAGCCATGCTCCTCAAACACTTCATCTCGAAAACATTCAACCTTCTTCTCTCCTCTGCTCTCTACCCCTAAGCCTCAGCTCCGTAGAGTACAGTTGGGACAACAACACCCTCCAGAACAGAGAGTTATGAATTATTTTGCCTTCTATATGATTTTTTCCTCATTGAGCAATTTTTCTGAATGTTATCTACTGAATCTATATTTATTTTTAAACAAAGTATCCAATCCACGCTCGACTATATTATGCAACGTTGATTAACTCAAATTAAAATGAGTTCGTCGCTTCATTGGAAGCAATCAATCAAAAACGAAAAACATTTATGATATCAGTGAAGCAAATAAAGTAATTTGTATGAACTCATTTTAATTAACCTCTTACAATGTTGAGTTACACTACATCACCTTTAGACCTTGCATCCCTCCATCCGAATGCACTTTTCATTTATTAAAATGATCTATTTCATCAGAGCCCAATACAATAACGCCAACTAACTTCGTCCGTAGCCCAATCTCTCATAAAAGGGAACCTCTCTTTCATCTTCACGTTGCTTGTCCTTTCCCTCCCACACCGACTTCCCCGCTACTGAACTAAACTTTGCAAAAATTTGTCCTTGGCAGAGCGGCCCTTCACACTTGTGTTTTTCTCTATTGATATTGCCAGTGAGTGTTTTCCAGCGTTATATAGTTATTCGTCTATTATTTTGCGAATATTCCAGGTTTCGTGAGAGGTTCGTTACGTGTGTGTTATGTGGCTATCACAATCCCTTAATGTCTGGGAATATCAAAGTAATTGATATTCTTCTTAACTCTTTCCCGATCATTTGTGGCTCGACGGATGTTGGCAGGTTCACTGATTATAAGAGGAGCTGAATAACAAAAAGTTCGAAGCTTCCCTGTATGCATCTGTTACACTCTGGATTGATTAGTTTCTATTCGAAATAGCATTTCAAAATGCGTTCATGAAATAAAAAATTAAATGCTCATGAAAAAATATCAAACTAATTGATTTACGTGAGCGGAAATGATATGCAAGAGCGGTAAGCACGACATCTCGGATGAACCTGATCATTCAGCAGTGCTCATCTGCATGAGTGCGACCCGCCTCCTCTCCTCATCTGCATGAGCGTGACCCGCCACCTGTTCTCATCTGCATGAGGGTGACCCGCCTCCTCTTCTCATCTGCATGAGCGTGACTGCCACCTGTTTTTATCTGCATGAGCGCGACCCGCCTTCTCTTCTCATCTGCATGAGCGTGACCTGCCACCTGTTCTCATCTGCATGAGCGTGACCCGCCTCCTCTTCTCATCTGCATGAGCGTGACCCACTCCCTGTTCTCATCTGCATGAGCGTGACCAGCCACCTTTTCTCATCTGTATGAGCGTGACCTGCCACCTGTTCTCATCTGCATGAGCGTGACCCACCACCGTTCTTATCTGCACGAGCGTGACCCGCCTCCTCTTCTCACCTGCATGGCGGGACCCACCATTTCTCATCTGCATGAACGTGACCCGCCACCTTTTCTCATCTGTATAAGCGTGACCCGCCACCTGTTCTCATCAGCATGAACGTGACCGACGACCTGTTCGCATCTGCATTAGCGTGACCCGCCACCTGTTCTCATTTGCATGAGCGTGACCCGCCACCTTTCTTATCTGCATGAACGTGACCCGCCACCTGTTCTCATCTGGATGAGCGTGACCCGCCACCTGTTGTCATCTGCATGAGCGTGATTCGCCACCTGTTCTCATTTGCAAGAGCGTGACACGTCAACTGTTCTCATCTGCATGAGCGTGACCCGCCTCCTGTTCTCATCTGCATGAGCGTGACCCACCACCTGTTCTCATCTGTATGAGCATGATCCGCCACCTGTTCTCAGCTGCATGAGCATGCCCGCTCCCTGTTCTCATGTTCATGCGGGTAACCCGCCCCCTGTTCTCATCTGCATGAGGGTAACCCGCCACTTGTTCTCATCTGCATGAGGGTGACCCGCTCCCTGTGCTCATCTGCATGAGAGTGACCCCCCACCTGTTCTCGTCTGCATGATGGTTACCCGCCACCTGTTCTCATCTGCATGAGCGTGACCCGCCCCTTGTTCTCATCTGCATGAGAGTGACCCGCCACCTGCTCTCATCTGCATGAGGGTGACCCGCTTCCTGTGCTCATCTGCATGAGCGTGACCCGCCACCTAATCTCATCTGCATGTTCGTAACTCGCTCCCTGTTCTCATCTGCATGAGAGTGACCCTGCACCTGTTCTCATCTGCATCAGTGTGACCCGCCACCTGCTTTCATCTGCATGAGCGTGACCCGCTCCTTGTTCTCATCTGCGTGAGCGTGACCCGTCACCTGTTCTCATCTGCATGAGCGTCTCCCGTTCCCTGTTTTCATTTGCATGAGCGTCTCCCGCTCCCTGTTTTCATTTGCATGAACGTCTCCCGCTCCCTGTTTTCATTTGCATAAGCGTCTCCCGCTCCCTGTTTTCATTTGCATAAGCGTCTCCCGCTCCCTGTTTTCATTTGCATGAGCGTCTCCCGCTCCCTGTTTCCATTTGCATGAGCGTCTCCCGCTCCCTGTTTTCATTTGCATGAGCGTCTCCCGCTCCCTGTTTTCATTTGCACGAGCGTCTCCCGCTCCCTGTTTTCATTTGCATGAGCGTCTCCCGCTTCCTGTTTTCATTTGCATGAGCGTCTCCCGCTCCCTGTTTTCATTTGCATGAGCGTCTCCCGCTCCCTGTTTTCATTTGCATAAGCGTCTCCCGTTCCCTGTTTTCATTTGCATGAGCGTCTCCCGCTCCCTGTTTTCATTTGCATGAGCATGACCCGCCACCTGTTCTCATCTGCATGAACGTGACCTGCTCCCTGTTCTCAGTATCATAAGCCTGGTCATTCAACTTTTCTTCGCAGCATGGGCGTGATTCGTCACCTGTTTTTAGCCGCACGTAGGCGTGATCCGTATAATCTTATCAGCCTCATAAGCATTGTCCATCACCTATTTCCAGCAGCATAAGCGTGACCCACAATATGTTATCAACACCACGTGAGTGATCCATTCCTTTGTTGGTAAAAACATCAAACTGGTCCTTTACATGTTTACAGCAGCATCAGCCTGATACATCCCTGTTCTCAGATGCAAACGCGTGACCCTTCGCTTGATCTCAGATGCATGAGCGTGATTGACCACCTGCTCTCAAATGCATGAGCGTGATTGACCACCTGCTCTCAGATGCATGAGCGTGATTGACCACCTGCTCTCAAATGCATGAGCGTGATTGACCACCTGCTCTCAGATGCATGAGCGTGATTGACCACCTGCTCTCAAATGCATGAGCGTGATGTGCTCGCGATCCTTATTGGAAGGTCAGAACTTAGACGAGAAAAGGAACATCCTTCAGAGGTTTCCAAAGCAATCGGGACTATAGTCATCTTCAAGTAAACATAACTAAATGCATCTTTATATTGCATAAAAAATAAGTAAGCATTGGTAGATGAACATACTTTAATTAATCATGGATGCGTTTATTCAATTCCTTGTCAATGCTTCAGGCGCAAGTGACTTTTGGATAATTGATGCAGTCTTCTCGGAAAATTGTTGCGGCTGCCGCTGCTGTGAGTGTTGCTGCACTGCACCAGCGGTGTCTCATTTCGGTTACTGCGGGCATTTCGAGCAAAGTCAATGCTAACAATGGTACAGCCACAGCCCCAAAACTAAAACAATTTCCACTTTAACAGACATATACAATGTTTTACTTTGAAAACAGGGTTGCAGTCCCTAGTAATACTCTAATTCCACATGAAGACATCGCTTCGTGTCCAGTGGTGCTACCGATCAGCTTCCGTAGACTTGGATCGGGCATGTTCCTGCATTGTAAGGCTTTCAGAGTCCACCTAATCCGCAGTCTTACACTTTTCATGTTTGCTGCAATGAACGTCATCTCCTCAGAAGACTATTACATAGGACGAGATGAGGAGTGCAGGGGATTAACCCTGTAACAATTACTTGGCAACATGACGGTCATGATGGTCAATGACGGTTATTATGGTCAATAACAAGCGAGGGAGAGCGGGAGATACTATTGTGTAATACATCGGATATTATGTTTACCTAAATGATCGACAGGAAAAAGAGGAGAAGGGCGTATTATTCTACTGAACGTCGGTCACTCTGTCGAGAAAAATGAGACTAGACAGCTAGGGTGGTTGTGTTGATTTTATTCCGCTTCGAGTCTGAAACCTAATACGTATAAGCAAGACAGCTAGGGTGGTTGTGTTGATTTTATTCCGCTTCGAGTCTGAAACCTGATACGTATAAGCAAGACAGCTAGGGTGGTTGTGTTGATTTTATTCCGCTCCGAGTCTGAAACATAATACGTATAAGCAAGACAGCTAGGGTGGTTGTGTTGATTTTATTCCTCTCTGAGTAGGAAATATAATACGAATAAGTAAGCAAGACACTTAGGGTGGTTGTTTTGATTGTATTCCGCTCTGAGTCAGAAACATAAAACGTATAAGCAAACTCATTTTTTAGGTATAACTGTATTCATCTTATTGAAAATGTCACAGGCACACGCGTATCTCTTGCTCGACCGCGCAGGTAGTTTTTTAACGTACACATGTAACTTACTATACTTTACGATATGAAAATGACCTTTTAGCTTATAACATGTTGTAAATTAATACGTTACTTACAATAAGAAAGTTTGGTAAATCGTTTTTATAAGCCTTATTGCTATCATTTATTTACGTCGAGGCAGTGAGTCATAGTTTCGTCGCACACGGCAGCCTGTTGGTTCCCGCAACACAAACCATAGCCCTCAGAAGTGATGTCTCGAGGGTCACAGATGGTTGCGTATACAGTAGAGAATAGGGAGTGGCAACCCATCTCTCTCGAGAGTCACAGATGGTTGTGTATACAGTAGAAAATAGAGAGTGGCAACCCATCTCTCTCGAGGGTCACAGATGGTTGTGTCACAGATGGTTGTGTATACAGTAGAGAATAGAGAGTGGCAACCCATCTCTCCCCGGCAGTAAATTATTGTTCATTAATATTTAACCGGAGTTGCTAGTAAGTGCAACATAATCATAATTGCATTCATATTAGTTTTGAAATTGTTTGCAATCCACGTAACATCAATATGCCTTAGATAACCCTACCTGAGCCTCTTAGTTTACGACACCGCGCTCTGACATGTTTTCGGTCTGTCTACTGAGCTACTCTAGCTTAATGTGCCATGCCATGACAATTACTGGCAGAGTGGATTGCGTTGAGCGAAAGTGGCCTTACCCCTACTTAATCTGGATTAACTCAGGGGAGTGTTCTTGCGCCTCGACATTCCGTCGTTTTAGGGGTGGAAAGTCTTTAGCCTCGTATCATCATTCTTCGTTGACGGCTATGGCCAAATGGATATTCTCTAGAGGGGTCTAATAAAATCATATGGTTTTATGCTGTTTATATTGAATCGTGTGTCCAATAGAAAGGAAATGAAATAATACAGTTTATATGTATATATTGCCATCAACGTACTGAAAAAAACTGTTTTTTAAAGTCTCCCTCTATATTAATTATTTTCTTTTATTTCCCTGAAGTAGCATAATCTGGAATGAAACCCGTGATTCAGATAATTATGTGAGTTTTCCAAGTAGTCCCAAGAAGGCTAAACAAGACAAAATTGCATTATTGAGCTTAACGTTTGAACCATACTTGTAAATGACATTCCTGACAATAACGATCACGCCCTACTGACCGGTTGATGGTGCAATGTTTATTGAATGTCGCCGGATTCTTTTACTAATAAAGATATTGTTTTATTCAAGTCCTGAACAGCACATACGTATTTGGTTAAACGTGCTTTTGTTGATAAAAAAAAGTTTGATCCGTTGGTATTTGGAGATCCCTTCGTTTCCTGCATGGCGACAACGTTCAAAATGTCGATTGGACCAATACAAAATGTACAATTCAACATACCCACTTTTTGACCTTTGTCAAAAAAACATATGCTAAACATAATTCCACGAAATGGTGTGCATTCAACTATTCGTATTTTGTTCCACCACAAATAGAGTGAGCGTGGTGGTGGTGGGCGTGGTGGTTGTTGGCGTGGTAGTACGAATTGAGCATTTGTTTTGATCCAATAGTTCACTGAGCCGTACATCGCCCTATCAATGTTGACCAAGTAGTCGTGTGGAGTGGTCAAGGCTCGTTGACGCCACCTCCAAGTAACGCTCAGTGTGAGCAACATTTTTAAACTTTAAGGTAAGAAATGGAAACAAGGTAAATATTCAATAATTTTAGTATATTTCTTGGGATACCCTGACCCATGCGTTTGGTGATTCAAAGCGTCAACATTCTATTCTATTCATGTTAGCACCCTCTTACTTCAGTTTACTTATGAGATGATTGTCCATCTTCCCTCTGTCCCTCTGACATCAAAGAACAGCAAAAAAATACACTGTGGTCTGACACCGTCTCTAGGTACATAATACACATTTCCCCCGCACAATTATTTCAAGGGCTTAACATCTAAATTACATATCCTACGCAACCTATAATTCTCTTATGCAGAGCGTAATTTGTGGCCTGTGTCGGGACGTTCATTTTGATTCCATTCAGCGACCATAGCATGATGGACGAGGGATAGCGTAGTTCCCTGCCTCGGTTAGGGCCGCACATTCAGCAACCATAGCATGATGGACGAGGGATGGCGTAGTTCCATGGCTCGGTTAAGGCCGCACATTCAGCAACCATAGCATGATGGACGAGTGATGGCGTAGTTCCCTGGCTCGGTTAGGGCCACACATTCAGCAACAATAGCATGATGGACGAGGAATAGCGTAGTTCCCTGGCTCGGTTAGGGCCACACATTCAGCGACCATAGCATGATGGACGAGGGAATGGTGTAGTTCCCTGACTAGGTTAGGGCCGCACATTCAGTGACCATAGCATGATGGACGAGATATTGACTTAGTTCCCTGGCTTGGTTAGGGCCGCACATTCAACGACCTTAGCGTGATGGACGAGGGATGGCGTAGTTCTCTGGTTCGGTTAGGGCCGCACATTCAGCGACCATAGCATGAAAGACGAGGGATGGAGTAGTTCCCTGGCTCAGAAAGACGGAAGAGATGAAGGGGTAAGGAAACGGTCCATCAACTTTATCGGAATCTTCTATTTCAGGCCGTATAAATGTTAAGGACTTGTTTGAAAGAATGAGATGACAGAGGGTTCAAGAAGCTGAGAAAATCAGGATGATTCATGGGACATTTACATAAAAATTTCGTCTTTATAGCTGATCCAATCTTCATAGAATTACATACCTTCGAATTTCGGCTAATTTCATTTAACAAAGTGTGATGGATCCTAATTTTCAATTGATATATTGAAATACGTGCTTAATTCCCCATATTGAGTGGAACTATATCGTGCACAGTATGAAATTTCTCAGGCTGTTTGAACTTGTCTAATTAGTAGACGTAAGTATATGGCATGTGTGATCGTAAAACCATGTTTAAAAAAAAGACAGAACCTTGAAACTCGCTCGTCAATGTTCGGTGGTAATGATTTTTATAGAATTGTGATTTGAAAGAAATCGCACGATGTGACTCGTTGTATTTGGTTCATTTGCAATCCGTCGCCTTGAACGTTTAAATGTTTATAGCTGTTCAGTCAGGGACGGATATTGGATTGTGTCCTGAAGAGCGTGTGATTTTTCTAACCCAATCCATAGTTACATCAAATTATAATATTGTGGAGTGTTTTGCAGCTGAGGGTGGTCATTTTCAAGGATAGTTGTATACAAAAATTAAACTAGAAATATTTTCATTCTGGAAGAGCTTTGTTTTAAAAAACATTCTCTTGCCTGCCGACTTATAGTTGAATCCCCGTCGTTGTCTTGCTTAAGCGCAGGTTGGTTGTTATGTCTTTCGACCAGTACGGTTACATTTTTTATAGGTGTATTCGTTAGGCTTACTTGTGTGTGCAGGTTTATATGTTTTCTCACAAGTGTTACATTTGACCAAATGCATTTTCCACACTATCCAGTTACAAGCTTGATCCATGCACTTCTGCTGTTGTGGCCGCTTGCTGGGACTGGTGGGTGAATCTGTTTATTGTTCGTTGGATCTCCAGAACACCATCTACATGCACCTAATCCTGTGGTTGTCAGGAGGGAGTTGTGGTTGCGCTTTTGGATTGATCGAGTTTCTGTGGTGAAGTATTAGTCTCGACACAAACTGGATTGCCCTGAGGAGGGTAATCCTGAAAATCAATTTTGTACAGATGTTGGGCATTATTTGTTTCCTGACTTGTTCGCTGGATTCCTGTTATACATACTGCAACTTTTTGGAAATATTTCATTTCTAAATCTTGATACTTTTCGAGAAAAGATTACCCACCTCTGCAACCCTCTGCCGGCGTCTACAGTCTTTTGTGCTCGCTGCAGTTCTCTGACGCTCTTTGAAACCCATTGTCGCCCTCTGCCGCCCTCTGCGGTCATCTGCCGACTCGTGCAGTCCTCTGCCGCCCTCTGCGGTCATCTGGCGAACCGTGCAGTCCTCTGCCGCCCTCTGCGGTCATCTGCCGACCCGTGCAGTCCTCTCCCGCCGAAACACTCCCTGGGGAACCAATGGGAACTAAACCCTCAGCGACAAGATCAGCGAAAAAGGACGGGAAAATAAGGAAACCGAGAAGCAGTCGAGATGTTACCAGAATCGCCCTGCTTTCCTCTCATACTATGCGTTACATCGCAACAGATTGGGAAAGTGTTGTCTGTGGAAGATTGCAGCGTCGTGCAAAGATGAACCACGAGGCTAACAGAAGGACGTTACGCCACATCACCATCTGGTCCGGGAGCAGTGGATGGTGACTTCGGTGCTTAGATGAACATGAGATATATGTGTAAGTTACTCTTCTGCACGAACTTAATTTACAAAACGAATGAGACAAGTAATAATTATAGGATGTAAATTGAAAGAATTCCAATTTGGTACACTTATTTCTTAATTGGTAGCTCAACGATAATTGGCAGGAATGTTATACGTGACGAAGGCAGCAAATTTAAGGTTCTAATTTGTTATCCATGATACCGCTCGTTAACAAACGTGCCAGGTATATTTCTATTTTAAATTTTAAACGTTCACAGAAACAATAGGTCAACAAAAAAAACATGGTACAACCTAATGGTACAACCAATACTTATAATCTATAATTAAGAAACAAACGATATTTTTTCTGCGCGGAATAAGAATTATTATGGATTTCTCTCACGGTTCTGTATGTTAACAAAGTCTCTGAATGAATTCTAGAAATCGCCCCCCTTCCCAACGAGTTTTATAATGTAGTCATAATTGACCAAGTGAAAATGATGATAACCTTCAAACCATAAAGGATTGCATTTCGCGGATGTCCCTCATTCTCAAATGACATTCACTGAGCAACGTTAAGTAAGAAGACCCCTCATAAATCCAACAAAGTTCTATTGAACGACAATAAGCTATGCATCAAAAATCGTTAGCTTGTATGAAAGAAGAACATTTTCGGTTGGATTGCGCACTGCCGTCAAAATCAGCACCAGAAAATCGGACATTAAGTAATCGATCGCCCCGACGACTTTCGTCTGAGCCATAGCCGGAGCAAGACCACTCAGCAAATTAAAAGCATTTGAACGAAATTAAAGACTAAATTCACCAATCAAAATTATCTTCAGCGTTATTGCATAATTCGTCTTCAGGATAACATTTTCTGATTTCACCTATGTATTCCTATTCATATGCTGACGTTTTTAATTTTAGAGTTTTACTTGTTTCAGCCGCCAATTTGTCAATACGGCGGACCCGTCAGCTATACTCCAGGTGTACAAAAAGAGTCTCCGGCAGCTATTGTTGGACCCGAACGATTTATCCACAAGGCTCCGATGAGCCTGGCGTCAGCGTCCATGTTTGACTGGTGTTCTCCAATCATTTACTTTCCCGCGTCGATGACTCATGGCAGTAAGATGGGCGTCATTAGGGGCTCGGGGATGCTGTTCACAACTCTATGGGCCGTTCCATTTTGTAGGTCTGACATCAGTTATTGAAAGACGCTGCGAAGGAAGGAAGTATCTTGAGATTCCTATGATTTCATGTACTAAGTTTCAACCTTGGCTAACTTAAGAATAATTTGCCTGTTGTTCATTCACAAGAAAAAACTCAAACCGGAAGTTGTGGTTGTATTTGCTTGCATGTTTCATCAAATTTCCAACGTGAAGTTAATGCAGACTCCCCCGTAGGGAGGTCCAAACCGGGAATGAAACTTCTAGTTGGTTAAGTGATTTATCACCAGCTTTAACTACTTAAACATATAAATGAAGCAATATTATTTCTGTGCTCATTATACGCTCCAGAATACTTTTAGAAGAACATAAGTCTATCATTATAAGGTGGCATAAGATATCTAGGTATGAGAAAAATAATTACAAATTCGAACATGTCTAAGATTTTTCGTGGACTCTGACAAGGAAAATACCTCCATGTAACAAGCATCGGGATAGTTTGACACTATTTCACATGCGTTTCACGGACACACATATCAAATGTCAGACAAAATTTTATTTTCTTGCATCATGAGTTTGAATTTAAATATTTGTACAATATTGTACATTGGGTTATTACTCATAATGAGACGAGCATTAGAATGGAATATTATAACATTATTCGTCTCTGTTTGTTTATGTATAGACAGAAAGATTGCTATTCATCCGTCATGCCCAGAATGTGAATATATATATATA
>SDVV010008136.1:0-16043 GCA_016164225.1 Gammarus roeselii | reverse complement strand
ACGCTTTCAATTTTTTAACATAGGGACTGCAACACAATAATATCGTCGCAGAAGCGACCTCTATATTCAAGGATTAGAATTAAAATTATTTGTGGTGGAAACCTCCTCGCGAGTTAAGAGATGGTCTCGCCCTCCTGCCAAACAAATTTAGGACCACCCTTCGAGTCAAGAGATGGTTTCGCTCTCCTGCCAAACAGGTTCAGAACCACCTTGCGAGTTAAGAGATAGTTTCGCCCTCCTGCCAAACAGGTTCAGAGCCACCTTGCGAGTTAAGAGATGGTCTGGCCCTTCTGCCAAACAGGTTCAGGACCACCTTGCGAGTTAAGAGATGGTCTTGCCCTCCTGCCAAACAGGTTCAGGACCACCTTGCGAGTAAAGAGATGGTCTCGCCCTTCTGCCAAACAGGTTCAGGACCATCTTACGAGTTAAGAGATAGTCTCGCCCTCCTGCCAAACAGGTTCATGACCACCTTACAAGTTAAGAGATGGTCTTGCCCTCCTACCAAACAGGTTTAGGACCACCTTGCGAGTAAAGAGATGGTCTCGCCCTCCTGCCAATTAGGTTCAGGACCTCCTTGCGAGTTAAGAGATGGTCTCGCCCTCCTGCCAAACAGGTTCAGAACCATCTTACGAGTTAAGAGATGGTCTTGCCCTCCTGCCAAACAGGTTCAGGACCACCTTACGAGTTAAGAGATGGTCTCGCCCTCTTGCCAATTAGGTTCAGAACCTCCTTGCGAGTTAAGAGATGGTCTCGCCCTCCTACTAAACAGGTTCAGGACCTTCTTACGAGTTAAGAGATGGTCTCGCCCTCCTGCCAAACAGGTTCAGGACCACCTTGCGAGTTAAGAGATGGTCTCGCTCTTCTGCCAAACAGGTTCAGGACCACCTTGCGAGTTAAGAGATGGTTTCGCCCTCCTGCCAAACAGGTTCAGGACCTCCTTGCGAGTTAAGAGATGGTCTCGCCCTCCTGCCAAACAGGTTCAGAGCCATCTTGTGAGTAAATAAGTGGTCTCGCCCTCCTGCCAAACAGGTTCAGGACCACCATGCGAGTTAAGAGATGGTCTCGTCCTCCTGACAAACAGCTTCAGGACCTTTTTGCGAGTTAAGAGGTGGTCTCGCGCTCCTGCCAAACAGGTTCACGACCTGTTTGCGAGTTAAGAGATGGTCTCGCCCTCCTGCTAAACAGGTTCAGGACCTCCTTGCGAGTTAAGAGATGGTCTCGCCCTCCTGCTAAACAGGTTCAGGACCTCCTTGCGAGTTAAGAGATGGTCTCGCCCTACTGCCAAACAAGTTCAGGACCACCTTGCGAGTTAAGAGATGGTTTCGCTCTCTTGCCAAACGGGTTCAGAACCACCTAGCGAGTTAAGAGATGGTCTAGCCCTCCTGCCAAACAGGTTTAGAACCACTTTGCGAGTTAAGAGATGGTCTCGCCCTCCTGCCAAACAGGTTCAGGACCCCCTTACGAGTTAAGAGATGGTCTCGCCCTCTTGTCAAACAGGTTCAGGACCACCTTGCGAGTAAAGAGATGATCTCGCCCTTCTGCCAAACAGGTTCAGGACCATCTTACGAGTTAAGAGATAGTCTCGCCCTCCTGCCAAACAGGTTCATGACCACCTTACGAGGTAAGAGATGGTCTTGCCCTCCTGCCAAACAGGTTTAGGACCACCTTGCGAGTAAAGAGATGGTCTCGCCCTCCTGCCAATTAGGTTCAGGACCTCCTTGCGAGTTAAGAGATGGTCTCGCCCTCCTGCCAAACAGGTTCAAAACCATCTTACGAGTTAAGAGATAGTCTCGCCCTCCTGCCAAACAGGTTCAGGACCACCTTACGAGTTAAGAAATAGTCTTGCCCTCCTGCCAAACAGGTTCAGGACCACCTTGCAAGTGAAGAGATGATCTCGCCCTCCTGCCAATTAGGTTCAGAACCTCCTTGCGAGTTAAGAGATGGTCTCGCCCTCCTGCTAAACAGGTTCAGGACCTTCTTACGAGTAAAGAGATGGTCTCGCCCTCCTGCCAAACAGGTTCAGGACCACCTTGCGAGTTGAGAGATGGTTTCGCCCTCCTGCCAAACAGGTTCAGGACCTCCTTGCGAGTTACGAGATGGTCTCGCCCTCCTGCCAAACAGGTTCAGAGCCACCTTGCGAGTAAAGAAGTGGTCTCGCCCTCCTGCCAAACAGGTTCAGGACCACCATGCGAGTTAAGAGATGGTCTCGCCCTCCTGACAAACAGCTTCAGGACCTCCTTGCGAGTTAAGAGGTGGTCTCGCGCTCCTGCCAAACAGGTTCACGACCTCCTTGCGAGTTAAGAGATGGTCTCGCCCTCCTGCTAAACAGGTTCAGGACCTCCTTGCGAGTTAAGAGATGGTCTCGCCCTCCTGCCAAACAGGTTCAGGACCTCCTTGCGAGTTAAGAGATGGTCTCGCCCTCCTGCCAAACAAGTTCAGGACCACCTTGCTAGTTAAGAGGTGGTCTTGCGCTCCTGCCAAACAGGTTCACGACCTCCTTGCGAGTTAAGAGATGGTCTCGCCCTCCTGCTAAACAGGTTCAGAACCACCTTGCGAGTTAAGAGATGGTCTCGCCCTCCTGCCAAACAGGTTCAGGACCCCCTTACGAATTAAGAGATGGTCTCGCCCTCTTGCCAAACAGGTTTTGGACCACCTTGCGAGTTAAGAGATGGTTTCGCCTTCCTGCCAAACAGGTTCAGGACCTCCTTGCGAGTTAAGAGATGGTCTCGCCCTCCTGCCAAACAGGTTCAGGACCAAATTGGGTTTTACTCCAATGATGCCAATACAACTTTTACTCATCAGTATTTTCTGATTATTTTCTGGAGTTGTGTTAACTTCAATTGTTCAATTTAGACAGTACCGAGGTCACTCGTTCGGCCGGTAGTTGTGTGAATTTGCAATTCCCGAAGTCGACTGTCTACCAAGTAGAGTTTTTCTGAGCTCTTTAGCAGGTAAATTAGACATGCACGATGAAGGTCCCAATGGTGGCCACTGTACAGCTGATATCGTACATGTCATTTACAAACTTGCCTCAGTTGACTGTTGCCATGCACATATTTCCAATTTGTTTTTCGGATCATTTCTTGCAATTATAAGTTGAATATTGAGGGAAAGTTTGGCAGAATCAGATCACGTAGTTTTACATGTTGTGGTTAGTAGTTTGGTGCAGTGTTTGTAGTTCTGCATTCCTAGCTCAAAATTTGTTAGGAGTTACTTCGTTCTCGTTCCTTCAACCAAGCGAAATGACATTTGCCATCATACGTTTGCAATTCCTTGAGTCAATCTCAAACATGAAAAACGGTAGATCCTGAGAAAGGTGACGTTGATTTGTTAGTCTCAAATGAAGGACACCCAAACACTAAAGTTTGATTTATTGTTTATTTTACCCATGTGCCTTCTTATTTACAGGGGTGCGCAACGACTGCTTTCGCAACTCGAGCTCGCCAGCTCATCTCCTCCTGCTTCGCCTTCGCACTCTTCTACGGGCTCATCATTTATCTCCCTCACCACTCCGTCTTCTCCTTCTCTTTCTGTCTCGTCCACATCGCTTTCCTCCTTCAAATCTTCTCTCGCCTCCCCCCGCTCCCCTTCTGTCGAAGATGACTCCACATCTCCCCCCTACAGCAGCTCGCCTTCGGCCGCCAAGACCCCCAGCGGTGGAGAGACGGTATTCTTCCCACGCAGCGCCACGTCCCCGTCCCTACACGGCTTCCTTTCTCCGTCCTCCTCTTCGTTTGGAGGAGGAGACATTTCCCCTCATAGCAAGTCTCCTTCTTCTCCACGGAGCTACGAGGCATTTCTCTCAGACGACGAGGGCTTCTCTCCAAGTCACTCTCCATGGTCCTCGGTGTCTCCACTCTCAGACAGATATCTCATCCTCAGGAGTGACGAAGAGGACCTCAAAAGCGATGACGAAGACGACGTTGTCTCGTCACGACGAAGCACAGCCAGTGTCGGGGTCGTGGGTGGGGCTGCTGCTCGAACGAGCAATAGCGGTGCCTGTAGTAGTAGTAGTAGTAGTAATAGTGCTAGTAGTACTGTTGTGTACCTATCATCTCCAGGCTGCACCGATGTTGTTGTTAGTGGTAGTTGTAGCAGGGTAATGGTAACCCGTTGTGGTAGTAGCAATATAAGTCCAATCAATGTTAAACTTAAGAATAAAGTCAATTGCGATAGTTTAGAGATTGAAAAAGAGAGAAAGAGCCGAGAGGTTACTTCTTCTACTAAGCACAGCTTGACAGCAAGTGCCTCTCACCCCAAAAGTAGTGAATGTAAGAAAGACGGTCAGGAAAGTGATAAGATGAGCGTTGTTCGAGTCAAGAAGTCGGACTGTGAAACTAAACCAAGCAAAAAGTCCTGCACAAAAAGTACCAAAAACAGCAATAATAATGTAAGTGTAAGCAACAGAAACAGCAGTCCACCCAAAACATATAGTTATAAGGATAACCCTAAGTATTTCTTCTACAGCTACACAGGAGACAGCAGCAAAGAGATTCCTCTTGCCAAGCTCGCCAACAGCAAGAGCAATACTTCCCTGAAGAACATTACTAAAACTTCATCGGGCAAAATCATCCCCAAGAGTGCTTCCACCAAGAGTTTATCCAGCAAGGCCTCGGCAAAATCAAAGAGCTGCAACCTGCCCAAGTCTTCCTCTTCCTCCTCCAGATTGTCAGGAAGCAAACGCTCCTCTTCGACTTCAAGCTCAAGAGGAGGGGGAGGAGGTCCCTCTTCGATTCGTTCGTCCTCGTCCAATAAGAGCATCGCTTCGACGGCAAGCACTTCGTCAGGAGGAAGCTGTCGCAGCCTCCGAAGTGCGTGTTCGTCCAACAGTTCAGCCTCGTTCAAGAGTGCCCTGTCTTCCCAGAGCAGCCAAGGCGGACCCGACGACTCAGGCAGGAGCTCGTCCCGGTCCGGAAGCAGCAGTGGACCGTCATCTCTGTTTTCTAAATCAGCTAAGAATTCGTCCTTAAAGAGCTCGTCCTCTAAGTGCAAGTCCATTTCGTCCAAGTCCAAAGCTTTTTCCTCAAAATACGAAGCTTTAACTAAGGTTTCCTCTAGTTCTTCCAAATCTGGTTACTTGAATACCTGCACTCCAACTTCTTTGCGCTTTGAGTCCATATTCTCTAAGTCTCCTTCACCGACTTACAACTCACTTGACTCTAACTCATCCTCTTCCAAGTATGACACCCTGTCTAGCTCTAAGTCATCCAGAGAAGGTTCCCTCACCCGTGATCTCGATGTGTCTTCTTGTTCTTCTTCGTCAGCTTCAACAGCGACGATCAGATCGTACAGGTCACTCCTTCCCGCTAGTCTCAGGGGAGGCGACGCGTCCAAGCAGAGTAGGGAGAAAACCAAAGCTTCCGATAAAAATAGGGTCGCCGAAGACAAAAGATCCCCTACATCTGGGAAAATAGGGAAAGAAGATAAGATGAAAGGAAGCATCGACAAAAGCGGTGAGAGAAGCATCAGTGGCGTTGGCAAAGAGATTTTAGAGAAGGCTTTAAAAGGAGGTAAAAGTAAATCGGCCAAGTTGAGTAAAGGGATAAAAGGCGTTCGATGGAAGGAAGATGACGAAAAGGAAGATAACAACAATACTCCTGCCAAAAAAGCCAAACAAGGACACGAATGCCGCAAATCAGAAGGAATTCTCAAAAGTAAGATATTTGCTGGGCGGCAATACTACAGGCTAAAATAATGATAAACGGACACTTACATTTCCGTAACTTCTGGTGAAAAATAAAATACAATGGGATCTTAATTTCCGTCTTTTCGATTAATATTTATTATTCTGTGTTGATTTTCAAGCACTTACATTATAGAAGCAGAAACAAATTGAAACATCGTGCAATCAAACTTGAAATACTGTTGATAACGAAGATGGCATCAAAATAAGATCAAATAGCGTTGGGTGACTTCAACTGTCCTGCCATTTATCAGTAAAGAACTACTGTCAAGAGAAATATGAATTTTTAGTTCATGTAATAACTTAGTTCGATATTGATTAACTTATAGCTCATTTTATCCACTTATCAAGAGTCTGCTTACATAATAAGACAAAAGTATTACTAAACAAGCTCCTCACTGAGTCAAAGCTTTCGAAATATTTCGGTGCCGAGCATGACAGTGGCTCTTAAAATATGCTATTAATCTTGCAGAACAGGGCAATTGTTTTATTAAAACTGATCTACTGTTTTTATTTCACATGAAGTTTGAAACTTCCGTTCACAAGAATCGCCTAAAAGGATCAAAGCCTAATAAACAGACTGAGTAGGCCGGCGGTCTCATTCAGTCACTCGGTTGACTTACCAGCCTTCGACTCGAGTCAGCAGTCTAAAGTATCGCAATAGCATATTCTCGTCAGCACAGACTTTTTCCAATAAAAGAATGCTCGGTTATGAAATCAAAATACTCAGGGAGAGAATGGCGGCCAAACCACACAATAGCTTTATTTTACGTTCCGGTGATGGTATAGGTCACTGGGTGTGGCGGACTTACCTCCAAATTCTGGTGACCCTATGGGTTGAGGTTTCTCAAGGGATGATCCGCTACCTCTGGATGATGTTAGGCAATACAGGGTACTATATTAAGATACATTTTTGCCCGAACGTGTAGCAGTTTAACTGTGCAGTGAAAAACTCTCCCAAATCGACACAGAGATAAATTTGGAAAGATTTTACGCCGACTCATCCCTTAATACTAGACAGATCGAGAGTGGTTTCACTCGTCGCATATTCTTCTGCGTAAATTGGACCTAATTTTGATCCTATCAAATGAAAAGGGAGTAGGTACAAGCATTTCTGAGTAGTTGTTAAGTATGCCATCTTTTGCAATTGATATTTTACATCGTTTCCAATTATTTAATCACAGAATAAAACCAAATCGATTTTGGCCCACGTTGACTTTTTATTTTCAACAATCCTAAAATAAGGTGAAACTATGATTGAAATTACTCACCACTTTTCATAAGTCTGTTAACAAGCTGCCTTCACGCAATTGCTGTATCTACACATGGAATATGAACAAAATACACATAGAAACTACGATAATATTTTCTAATTCGGAATAGTGAAATAAAGGCAAACATCCAATTTTTACATGTAAATAACAAAATTTTCATTAAATCACTCATAATTTCATGTAAATTGAAGAAGCTACGTCAGCGGTGGTAAACAGCAATCCATCATTCTTCCATCATTCCAGATGGTATCAATAAAAGAATAATTGTTGAAGGGCGAAGCGAAACATTCTACCGTGCCGATGCTTCAGGTTTTAAATGTGCAAATTGCCGTAGCGTTTATTGTATGGGGAACCATTTCTGGGATTTTGATTCAGGCGCTTTTTCTGCGTTTGTGTCTGAGTAGCACCGGAACGATGTTGACTATCAATGGTAGAAGGTGTGCGATTGACGTGAGGATAGCTGCGAGTCTCATGTTACGTGCAGTAGTAGATAGTATTGGTGCCGTGCAATGCTTTGTAAATATATGGCAATAAGAATTAGCAGGTAAGTGACCAAATGATTGCAATTTAAAGGACTGCTCATCACAGTTCCCATACACCTTCAGTATTTATTAAAAAGGCCAATTCATGTAATACATATATCTTTAAGATGGGTCAATATGACAGCCCTTCGCTATAATCTGGCTATCAATGAGCTTACATTGATCACACTTTCCTAATCAGAGTGTTAATGAGAGTTCAACGCTGGAGTAGGGAAAATGGGCGGCAAGCAATGCATTCATTTGGTGTTTCCTACCAAAAAAAGTCTATTGCAAATTACATACTTAGGAAAATGTTTTTTTAACCCAGGATCATATCTTTTTAAAACGCGCGTGCGAAACGACTCCAAACAAAAAACACAAAATTGATTTATCATATCATTTATTGTAGTAAATTAAATAAAAGTTGAAAAAACTATACAGAAATAATCTACAAAATTCAAATTCTATCATTTTTTTCATTACACTGAACAAGTCCAAAATTGTGAAACAGTCCAGCGAAGAGTAAGACCCTCATACCATAAATGCCAGGGAAACATTGATGCTCTCACATACTATGTAAATGAGACTGATGTTCTCACATACTACGTAAATGAGACCGATGCTCCCACATACTATGTAAATGAGACTGATGTTCTCCCATACTATGTAAATGAGTCTGATGTTCTTTCATACTATGTAAATGAGACTGATGTTCTACCATAATATGTAAATGAGACTGATGTTCTCTCATACTATGTAAATGAGACTGATGCTCTCACATACTACGTAAATGAGACTGATGCTCACACATACTACGTAAATGAGACTGATGTTCTCCCTTACTGGGTAGACGAGACTGATGTTCCCCCATACTATGTCAATGAGACTGATGTTCTCTCATGCTATGTAAATGAGACTGATGCTCTCACATACTATGCCAATGGGACTGATGTCCTCTCATACTATGTCAATAAGACTGATGTTCTCCCATACTATGTAAATGAGACTGATGTTCTCTCATACTATGTACATGAGACTGATGCTCTCGCATACTATGTAGATGAGACTGATACTCACACATACTATGTAGATGAGACTGATGTTCGCACATACTATGTAGATGAGACTGATGCTCGCACATACTATGTAGATGAGACTAATGCTCTCCCATAATATGTAAATGAGACTGATGCTCGCACATAATATGTAGATGCGACTGATGCTCGCACATACTATGTAGATGAGAGTGATGCTCGCACATACTATGTAGATGAGACTAATGCTCTCCCATACTATCCAAATGAGACTGATGCTCGCACATACTATGTAGATGAGACTGATGCTCGCACATACTATGTAGATGAGACTGATGCTCGCACATACTATGCAAATGAGACTAATGCTCTCCCATACTATGTAGATGGGACTGATTTTCTCCCATACTATGTAGAGGAGACTGATGCTCGCACATACTATGCAGATGAGACTGATGTTCGCACATACTATGTAAATGAGACTGATGCTCGCACATACTATGTAGATGATTCTAATGCTCTCCCATACTATGTAAATGAGACTGATGCTCGCACATACTATGTAGCTGAGACTGATGCTCGCACATACTATGCAGATGAGACTGATGCTCTCCCATACTATGTAAATGAGACCGGTACCCTCCAATGATTCCAACCTTCCGTCCTGCCGAACGTAGTGCCAAATGTAGAGCAAAGCTTCACTATTTCTTGCAGCAACGCTTTTACAGTAGCGGAGTGTGGGTGACCAGCCCGCATTCAGGTAGACTTGGTCTATAGTGGGTCTCTTCCGTCTTGCCCTCCTTGGCTGAATATACTACTTTTTTGACATCTATTGTGCGGTTGGGCTTCAAGAACACTATCATAAAATCCTATTCCATTTGAATGTTCATCTAAAGTGTTAGAATGGATTACCGTAACTTATATTGGTCACCCTAAAAGTCAAGTGAGTGGTCATATCGTACTTATCTCCCGCCGAAAAGAGTATTATAATGTAGATACATGTAACAAGGGATGCAGTGAAAATGTGAAAACGATTAAACAATTTTTGGTGTGAGATCACTTTTTGAATTTGAAGGCTTGTGACGTCATTAACAGCTTTTCTTAAGAATTTTCTAGGACAGTTTATGACATCACATGCCTTCGTCTGAAACAGATGATGTTACGAAAACCGTTGTCTGATCGGCCTCCAGTCTAATACTGCATCACTGCGTCGTACGTATCGATTTTTAAATAAAAAATGCGGGATTCCGGTTGTTTAAACTGATCTCTTGAACATCAGAGAATTACGCATGAACTTCTATTCTATTCTATTGTCACGAAGGAGAATGAAGCAGTGAATGCAATTTATTGTAATGAAATCTTCAAGTGTGTTGTCAAACTACCTTCGTTGTTTTTATGGAGCAAAATAAGATGCAGAATATCCAGTGTGAATAATTGCAGGTAATCAGCCGCTCTATTGCTTCCGACTCGGCTAGTCGTGATCTCAAATAACTGCATCATTGCAGGTATAGACATGGTAACTTGACATTAAATTGACAAAATACTCACGGAAGCTTTCTATTCAACACGCACCATCTCGAAACCAGAAGACGTTCACAATAAACCACCGAGGCAAGAAGTTTTGGACTCAAAGTTAGGACAAAGCAGAACGGAATGACGTTCACAATAAACCACCGACGGAAAAGGTTTTGGACTAAATGTTTGGACAAAGCAGAACGAAATGTATAGAGGAGAGATAAAGAAGTTAAAGATAAGGCTCAAAAACGAGGACATAAATGTAACGAAACTATAAGGGCCCGTTAACGAATAAACATCGTTTTCAAGAGGAACAAAATTCGTTCAATTGCCTCCGCACTGGTGAGATGACGGCCAACTTTACAAGCTTCGTTTGCGAGCATGGTGGTAACATATCACTGCGGGCGGTGTACCCCGCACTTGCACGACAACCTGTCTCCAGCACTCAGCGATACAAGGAACACTGCAAGCGGTGTACCCTGCACTTGCACGACAACCTGTCTCCAGCACTCAATGATACAAGGAACACTGCAAGCGGTGTACCCCGCACTTGCACGACAGCCTGTCTCCAGCACTCAGCGATACAAGAAACACTGCAAGCGGTGTACCCCGCACTTGCATGACCGCCTGTCTGCAGCACTCAGTGATACAAGGAGCTCTGCAAGCGGTGTACACCGCACTTGCACGACAACCTCTCTCCAGCACTCAATGATACAAGAAACACTGCAAGCGGTGTACCCCGCACTTGCACGACCGCCTGTCTGCAGCACTCAGCGATACAAGGAACACTGCAAACGGTGTACCCCGCACTTGCACGACAGCCTGTCTCCAGCACTCAGCGATACAAGAAACACTGCAAGCGGTGTACCCCGCACTTGCATGACCGCCTGTCTGCAGCACTCAGTGATACAAGGAGTTCTGCAAGTGGTGTACACCGCACTTGCACGACAACCTCTCTCCAGCACTCAATGATACAAGAAACACTGCAAGCGGTGTACTCCGCACTTGCATGACCGCCTGTCTGCAGCACTCAGCGATACAAGGAACACTGCAAACGGTGTACCCCGCACTTGCACGACAGCCTGTCTCCAGCACTCAGCGATACAAGAAACACTGCAAGCGGTGTACCCCGCACTTGCATGACCGCCTGTCTGCAGCACTCAGTGATACAAGGAGCTCTGCAAGCGGTGTACCCCGCACTTGCACGACAACCTGTCTCCAGCACTCAATGATACAAGAAACACTGCAAGCGGTGTACCCCGCACTTGCATGACCGCCTGTCTGCAGCACTCAGTGATACAAGGAGTTCTGCAAGCGGTGTACCCCTGCCTTGCACGGCAACCTGTCTGCAGCACTCAGTTATACAAGGAACACTACAAGCGGTGTACCCCGCACTTGCAAGACAACCTGTCTGCAGCACTCAGTGATACAAGGAACACTGCAAGCGGTGTACCCGCACTTGAACGACAACCTGTCTGCAGCCCTCGGTGATACAAGGAACACTACAAGCGGTGTACCCCGCACTTGCACGACAACCTGACTCCAGCACTTAGTGATACAAGGAACACTGCAAGCGGTATACCCCGCACTTGCACGACAACCTGACTCCAGCACTCCACAGAACAAGGAATGTTGATGGAAGCTATGAATAGGTGAATATAGTCATGAATGCGCACTGAAAATGTTTATTCACACGAATTTATGAGAATTTTTGCTACTTTCTAATAGAAAGGTCAACTCACTGTTATTGTTATTTATTTATTCATTAATTTATTGAGAACAATCAGTGCACAGAAGACGTACGTTTTTAACCCCAAAATATTAAGTGAAGTGATGGAATATGAGGCAATTATGTTATTCTCGAAAAAATAACATTTTGATGAGAAAAACTGTAGTAAGGTTGAAATTATTCAACATAATATCAGACATTGTAGATGATTAGCGAATTCTCTTGTTTGATGGAATCGTTTTGTGATCATCTCGATTCAGGAAACTCAAAAAGTGTTTATTCTGGGTTAAAAGGACACGAAAAATGTGTTCATATCGTGGATACAGCAACGAATTACGGGAGTCTCTTAGAAATGTTAAAAAAGTGAAATGGTTTTTAATATGACAGAATAGTAATTAAAATAAGGTGTAAAATTTCCATTTAAAGGTTGTATTTCAACCTTTTTTTGTAGCTTTGTTCACTTTTAATTAACTTATAATTAATTCTCAGCCTTTTCAGTCTTAAGATTTCAAATGTTTGCAATAGTTCCTACTGCGTTCGCCATGCCCTGGAGACGGTCAATTGATAGTAGGGGGACACTTTTTTATCCTAATACTTTTTAGGTACGTTGAAAAGTTTGCAAATGTCTTCAATTTTTTTCAGATAGCCAAACGATACGCAGCACGTACGTGAATATCTTTTAACAAGCGCAGATTTTTTTTGTTAAACATGAGCGATCTAAATTCTCCAGGATATTTCTCTCCATAATCAAAAACTTACTTAAATTGTCTCGATCAGAATAATCTAACATACACGATAAATAAGGTTACTGCATTATGATGCTAATTTCACATAGCGGGAGTGACAACTGGTTGACACTCTCACATCATAAATTGAGTGCCTCCTTGAATATTTGGTCCGGACACGCGTCCAATGAGCAGCCAATCATGCTTTTCAGGAAAAGTAGGGTAAGTGTTCGCGTCGGGAGCCGAACCTCAGACGAGTCGCGAAGCAATTTTGTTCCTAAACAAACCTTGTCGCCAATTAATACAAATCGTTCATTTGATACGTATTTACAACTGAAAATGTAAATCTTATCTAACTATGAGAGCCCATATAAAATTAAAATTAATAATTTTCCTTCGATGGAGCTCAAATGAAAGCCTTGCATTAAATGCGTCCCTTACCAATAATTGTTCAGGTAACGTCATTTAGAAACCATTACCATGGTAACGTGTGGCGACTCTTGACAACTCTTCGTTCCTTGGTTGCAGTGACGTCGGACTGCATCACGCTATCATGCAGGCGATTGGTATGGCAGAACATTTGACCTTTCCCTCACATCGTTCTTACTGATGGTATAATATGAATTTCAACATATGAATTTTGATACATAATTATCGTGTTTATTTGTGATTCATCTAAAAAATGGAATACATCACATTTTATTTGATCGTTTGTCATTCAATAACTTTTCCAGCTAAAATGTAATAGCGAAGATTTTATTTATTTGTTGTCCTCCGCAATATTTATTACTATCTTTAACTGGACAAATTTTATTGATCTGAAGACGTTCTTCTATTCACAAAGGTGTTTAAATTTAAATTACACCACGATCTTAAGAGCCAGCACTCCTATTGGGTGTGTTTGTAAGACACCAAAGTCCATGAAGTAGCAAAGAGTTCAAGAAAACCAAACCTTGTACGGTGTACCACATGATTCTTCAATTGCCATGACCTTTCACTGTTTCTTCGGTCCCTTCTAATTTCCTGGTAAGTAGGAACTTCCTGACATATGTGACTGTAGCTGTTCAACGTATATGATAAACTTAGCCAATCGAAACATGCTCTGTAAAATAATAAATCAAAAAACATGTCAAACTATACCGTTAACTTACGTTTAAGTCTAGTTTCCTGTTGAGGTGTCGTGACCCTCCCTCTGTGTAGTGATGGACTCTCCCTACTTCTTGTCCTTTGTCTTCTCTCTCCATGTCTGTAGTCGTCTTTGAAAGATAGATAAGTATTACATCAGAGCCCTTCCGTTATTCGTATAGCGCTGAGACGGTTTCGTAGGAAGCGAGTGCTTCCGCAACCGTTTTTAGTCCTATCTTCAAGTAATTAGTATTTTCTGGTAAACTGTTGTAGTTTCTTGGAATTTCCCACTAATTCTTCAAATGATCTACTAATTCAATTTCATCTCAGTGACTAGTGTGAGTAGTATTTCGTTTATTGATAATTGCGAGTCATCCTGTACAGACTAGTCATAGGAAAACATCTTCGATTTTTCGAAAATAATTCCTCAAATTTCGAGTTGAGTAATCTCTCTGTAATATTACTACTGTAACACTCAGTCATTGAACGAGCCTGATGAAACTACCATGTTGAATACAGGTTAGGAATTCAGTAAGCTAAAAACTCTTTAGTTTACTAGTTCGCTATCCCTCCACCATGGACATTTGCGGTCATGCTTAAATAAGCTCTGTGTATGTTGTTTTCATTAACATACATTACCGCGATTATTGCTTATCTCAGAATCAGAAAACAAATCGTAGAATCTCCAAGAAAAAATACATTGTATTTGGCTATTGTTCTCTTCTTGTTCTTGCTTATTGACTCTGCACTAGTTTTGAGGTGGAATGCCTGGCAGAAATGAGTAGTTCCTTTGAATTAAGTTCACACTTATATTGAACTCTTCCCCTCCTCCAGCCAAATCCTAACATTTTTAGGTGATGAAGATCCTGTCTCTATCATCCTGTTTAAGCATGTACATACATTTTTTGAACTCTTCCCTATCTCCAGCCAAATCCAAACCTTTTTAGGTGATAGAGACCCTGTCTCCATAACCCTGTTCAAATAGGTACTCACATCTTTTGAACTCTTCCTCATCAGCAGCCAAATCCCAACTCTTTCAGATGATAGAGACCCTCATCTTCTTGTATCACTTCGAACAAGTGCTGTTGAAAACAAGTAGCTAGACACTTTCCAAAGTAAACTGTCCAAAATAATTTTCAGAAAATCAAGCAAAGTATTTTAAATGCGTATCTAGTTACAGCGTGGCGCACCACACTACCGATACACTCTCCTTCTTCAATCCCTCATACCTCATGAGACAAAAGGACCAACCATTCTCTACTCGAGCCCTCCTACTAGTGGTAACCGGACCTACGGTCCCCTAGTGAGTAGCCCCCGGCCCTTGACGTAAGCAGCGTTGAGCAAGATATTGTCTCTAGACTCTTTTTCCAGTTTGTTTGTCCAAAATCAGCTCCTAACAATAGGACAAGTAGCTGGAATTGTATCTTGGTACAATATCGGGTCCAACAGCTTACTTGTGAGGGCTCTAGTGTGCTGTTGTATGTTGTAACCTCTAGCCAAACTAGATTAGTAGGCATGTATGGAGCCCCGCTGGCCTCGTTGGTAAGTAAACATGAAGGTTATAACCTTTACTCAGTCTTGAAATGTTGCAGAGAAGATGGTAATCACTCTTAAGTGTAGGTGAAGAAGAGCATAACTGTAGTCTGGCAACTTTTGATTGCCCCACTTTTGTGAATGAATGAGGTAGATCATTTAGTTGACATAATACTCAATAACAAGTGCTCTTTTTTTAAGTGAATGTTCGTTCGCATTAAAAATTTAGATACTGTGTGTGTTTACCTGAGATCGTCGAAATTCTAATGGAACGCAAGGATTCTGTTATAAACCTGCTGGGTTCGATCAAAAAGGCTCCGCGAGTGTTTTGTTCTGTGTCAAGTAGGAAGATACATGGGGTAAGCAATCATGGGGTAAGCATGGGGTAAGCAATCATGGGGTAAGCATGGGGTAAGCAATCATACCATACAACTGTCAGGGAGTTGTTTTGTAGATTGCCGGCCACTTCTCTCGCAGACAAGCCTACTTATTAAAACTAGCATTATAAAAGAGGAGCCAATTTCATCAGATCTTACCTTGAATAAGTAATGGACCGTAACTCTAACTTTGGACATCAACGGATGTGGATGTGAACATAGACATAAAAAGTTGGGCATCCGCGGACGCGGATAGTGAGTAAGTCATCCGCGATGTGGTTACGGTTATTTCACATTATTATTATTGAACAATTAATTGGGCGAATGTGTTCCATACACGATTAAAATTTGGAATTTAAAACATTGTAAGAATTCTCACTACGCTAATTAAAATTCCAGGAAGATTCGAGTAATTGGAAATAACAATGATTGTCTACAATGATTGTCTGTTCAATGATTGTTATTCAATGATAAGCCCCCACCGCTATCAAAATTTTCTGATTGCGTTATAGTATTGAGTCATATAT